>ML776853.1:1957802-1975202 GCA_009831015.1 Picea engelmannii | reverse complement strand
GGTTTATATAATTACATGCAACAATGCACCATGTGGCCTCCCCAATAAGCTCATGTAACCAACTTTCCTCACTAATTCCAAGATGGGTGAATAAAATATAATAAATTGGCTTAGCCCCTTTATCCCCCTCTCTTGTGGAATCATAGCCCCCTATAACTCTATCCTTATTCGTCTTGTAGCTAGCGATGCATTTTTATTATTAATATTTGAAGTATTACGTTACTAGGTTCTTCGACCTTTCAACTTTATGGGCACTCTGACCTTTCATCAAATAAACAAAAATACATTATCAATCTGGGGACTCAAAACTACAAACATCCATTGTAATTGAGGTGAATTCCTCAAAATAGTCCCTCATTTAGGTCCACTTTAACACATATCTTGGCCACAACCGGGTTTTCCATTGCTAGGGTGTGTTCAACAACCTTCACAAATTTACACATTTTATTCCCTCTTTGTTGGAGGATGGAGGACATCTAGAACTCCAAAGGAATATTGGGAAGCTTTGTCCAACTAGGGGATTTTGCAATTTGTTCCTAGGTAAGATCAAAACTTGGTATCTATTCATAAACATATAAGTAAGCAACGCAATTGAAGTGGGGCCCTTTAGCCCAAATGCAATTCATGTCTTACAAGCTTCTGAACAAGAAAGTGACAAAACCTTGGGAGTCAAAATGTAACTTAATGGTGTAGACTAGAGTTTTTTCCCAAATTGTTGTGGTTCATCCTTTCATGGATTTTTCAGAAAGCTTAGAACCTCCACTAAATTTTCCAATAAAGGTCCTATTAGAGTATTGTAGAATGGTCAAATGGACATCCTTGTCCATGATGTCTATATCCACCCTTATAGTCTGCTACTTGATGCATTTTTGTTTTACCATAGTGATGGAGGTGGTGGGGTTAATGAGATTGGAGTAGGGGCTATGGTGTTAGGAGGGATATATTTCTTATCTCATTCAGTGATACAATTGGCCAAGTCTATATGGAGATAGTTCATAAGGGCTCACTTGAGTGAGTGATAGGGAGGGGCTGCAAATGGCTTGTCAATAAGTAGGGAGAGAGGGATCAAGGAAGGAAAGATTGAAACATTGGCGAGGATGGTGGGATTCAAGAAGATATAATCAAGATGAATGTAGGGTGAGTTCAACATTTGTCCCCTCTACACTATTGGGTGGTCATTTATAGGGGAGAGTTGTAGTTAGTGATTATGGGGAGCCTAATAGGTCCCATCCCAACTTTGATTAGATAGTTTGGTATATCAAGATGGGACATAGGGGCAGAGGTGTTGGTGGCCACCATGGTGATCTAGATTATGTGGATAATGAAATGAAGATATAAATATAGATGGAATCAGGAAAATTTATTGCAAATATCATAATAATACGATGAAACACAAACTCTATTATTGAATGAAATAGAAAACATTACAATATACAAAGCAATACACACAGGTTAGAATGATGGTAGCTTATCTCTGAAGAGAGATGTTTCAACTACGCTCATTTGAAAGAAGCCCATTACAAGAGGCTGAAATGGATTTTTAACATAAAGTTTAAAACCTTAAGAGGAAAAACCCCAAAGATCCCAAACCCTCACCCTAGGAGATGAGGTGAGAAAATACATGTGGCCCTCGAGGAGCCTAGTTGGTACGTCAACTTCTCGGGGTCATAACTATTGCATATGAACTCCATTTGGGGAATTTATTGGACTGTTACAAAGCTTATTTTATGCTCCATGTGTTTGATAACAATTGGTAAGTTGCATCAATTGCAAACAAATGCATGGGAAATACCCAAAAAATGCGTTGAAAGTTCGAAATTTGCAAAAATGTAGTAGAATTACCAAGATGTAGAACCATTATGAATCAATGGAAGAGGTGGATAGCCACAAATATCCACCTAGATCAGATAGCTATGATTTAGAGAGGGTTTCCATGGCTAGGTTTCATCCCTCTAATATTTTCCATGGCTAGGTTTCATCCCTCTAATATTCCTTCCATTCATTGTGGGGTTACATGCATATGCAATGTGGTTCTATTTAAATGTATGGAGGATGTAGCATTTTCTTAAAGTTTTTTTTTCACAAGAAATGGTGGATTTGCATTAATATAAAAAGGCGTGGACTAGACCACAGGATACCAAAAAGAGAGTTCAAAAAAACATAATTCCAGCTCTAACAGAGCTTCTATCAACCTGTTTATTATCTTCCATCTATCACTTGTCCAAATCTTACTACTACTACTACTCTTAGCTACATAGATTCGGTAAAAGTTACCAATTATACATATTGATAAACAAAAAATACTTTAAGTATTATTGGCTTTTTATAGAAAAAATTCATTCTCTGGTTGGTCATGATCCTCAGCGTCTCCCTGATCCAGATGGATTTCGATGGCCTCCCACCTATTCCAACTGGCTCATTTTGGCAGTTTTCCAGTTTGACATTTTTTTTTCTAGTTTTTGGGTCCCTAACTTTCGGGGCAGTTTTGAGGCCCTAAACAACAATTTTAGGGCTCGCGACGATGAAAATGCATAGGGATCACCACAGGAAACATGTGTATTCCTCGGATAGACCTTTCCAACGGACTATCATGCGCCTAAAATAAAGATCGTATGCAAAAGTTACGACCCCGAGAAGTTGATGTACTAACTTACCCAAATGGGGCCCACATGACTTTTGGCGCTTCATCTCCTAGGATTAGGTTTTTGGATGTCTAGGGTTTTTGACATTCATGTTTATTGTAAAAAGGCCTAGAGAGCCTCATTGTAATCATCTTCTTGCGAATGAGCTCAACCATCACATATCTTGTTATAGATGAGCCGTCACCATTCTAGCAAGCTTGTTTTCCGCTGCATTTTACAGTTTCAGCTTATTTCCTTATTGAATAGAAACCAATTTTACTGTATATCTGTTATTATATGTTAAGCATCTTTTGATAATAATCTATATTCATTTCGTTCTGCTCATAAAATATGGATCCATGGTATCAGAGTAGTCTTCTCCTTGTTGTTCTTAATGCATGTCCCCAACAAGTTCAGGGTACAAAGAATTGGGTCTCAAGCTTGTTTCTCCTGAGGAAACAATCTCTTGCACGCCCAAGCGACCTCTCATGGTGGGAGAAAAGAAAGACAGTGGGACATGAGATCCCTTCAAAATTTTGCTCGAGGAAGCCCTCATGCAACAGAGGAATGAGATGATGGATATTTTTGTGTAAATCCTTCGATGACTACCAACATGTGACACATCTTCCTCGAACGGAGGCATCACCCCCTTCAAGGTACAAATCAACTTCAATATTCCTATATTTGAAGGTTAGATAGACACAAATGTTGTAAACAAATGGTTGAATTTGCTAGATGGGTGTTTCTCTGTCCATAACTTCTCGAATAGAGAAAATATTACTTTTGCACTCCTCAAAGTCGTTCCCCATGTCAAAGATTGGTGGGAAACTTTTTGTGAGTAGAAGGAAATAGATGAACCCTCATTATTTACAGTCTCGGTCACCTGCGAGTCCTTCAGGGATGCTATTAAGGAACAATACTACCATGTTGGAAGTTATGATGACCTGTATACAAAATGGACCACACTGCGATAGGGAAGAGACCAAGTAGTGCTCGAGTTCACAAATATCTTCCATACCTTGCGCACCAAGCTGGGCATCAAAGATTCTGAGAGACATATGGTGCTCAAGTATCGCGTCGGTCTACATAGATACATCCAGGCCGAAATGGAGTTTATGGACATCTCATCCTTGGCCGCGACCTACCGATATGCCGTCAAAATCAGGTAGAAGCTCAAACAAAAGATGCAACAATTTGGTCCTGGGAACCGCTCGCAGCAAAACCCAGGAAAGGGTGGTCCCAACCCGCAGAACAAAGGACAGAGCAAAGACGGACTGCCTCAGGACAATCAGTCTAGGCCGCAAGCAAATAAGGACACTGGAAAGACAAAGAAAGATACCAAGAAGTGGTGCAACTTCCATAAGAGCCCCTGGAATAACATTGTTGATTGTTGCTCAAAGCAGAACCAAGTGTTATCATTGCTACCACCAAGCTCCAGCCCAGTGAACCAGGTGAGCCAGAGGAAGGAGAGCACCTTTTTCATTCACAGATGTGGCTAAAGGGTACCCCGCTGCACTTCATCGTTGATAGCGATAGCCAGAGGAACCTCATCTCAACAGAGGTTGTCAAGCGACTCGCCCTGCCGACAACATCGCACCCGTAGCCTTACACCATCGGATGGCCCCGCCAAGGAAGCGACATCCACGTCAACCAACAATGTCTCCTATCATACGACATCAAGCCCTTCAAAAACGAGGTATTGTGTGATGTTGTCGCTCTCAAAGTTTGTAATGTTCTTTTGGGCCAACCATATTTTTGGAAATGCTATGTTGTATATGAGTCTAGGCCTCGCAATGTTATTATTACTTTGAACAAGAAATTGTACAGGATACCGAAGGTAGTCCCACCTAGTGTTATTTCCTTAATCTCTGCCAAGAAATGCAGGAAGGTCATCTCTCAAATGGGGAAGTTTGTCTTCTTCGTGATTCACTCTCAGAATGAGCGAAATATCGCAGCCACATCCAAGGTCTTCGCGGCCAACCTCTCCACACAAAAAAAGAAAGTGGATAAGGTCGTGGAAGCATACTCAGATATCTTCTCCTCACCTACTGGAGTACCTTTGCACTGTCAGGGCAAACACATCATCGATCTGACCCTTGGTGCACCACTGCCCAATGGGTCAGTCTATCGCCTCTCTTTGTTAGAGAATGAGGAGATCAAGCGACAGATCCAAAAACTACTCCACAAGGGTCACATCCATCCCATCTCATCACCTTGTGGGAGCCCAATTGTGCTAGTACAAAAGAAATTTGGAACCTAGTGACTCTGCATTGATTATCGGGACCTAAATAAAATCACAGTGAGAAACCAGTACCCGATTCCCCGAATCGACAACCTCCTTGATCAGCTCATGGGGGCCAAATACTTCAGTAAGATTGATCTGAATTCTGCCTACCACTAGGTCCCAATAGAACAGACAGATGTATGGAAGACTGCCTTCAAGTCAAAGGAAGGTCTTTTCAAATGGTTGGTCATGCTCTTTGGCTTGACAAATTATCCAACCACTTTCATGAAGATGATGGACGATATCCTGAGACCATTCACCAATACTTTTGTAGTGGTGTATCTGGATGACATTCTGATTTACAACAAGACTTGGGCAAAACACTTGCAGCATATTTAGAAGGTTCTGGACACCCTGTGTTAGCACAAGCTATACGCCAACTTGGAAAAATGCTCCTTCGGCATGGACGGGGTCCATTACCTGGGCTACATCATTGATCAACATGGTGTACATGTGGATCCAGCCAAGATCCAAGTCATCCCTAACTGACCAGCCCCAACCACACTCACTAAGCTTTAGATCTTCTTGGGCCTTGCCAATTTCTACCACAGGTTCGCATTGGGATTCTTCCATATTGCATGGGCCCTCAACAAAGTAACCAGGAGTGGTGGTAAGGCGAAATTTGTGTGGGGCCAATCCCAACAACAAGTGTTCGATGATTTGAAGCAACGCTTGTGCTCAGTCCCAATACTTTCACTACTGAACCTACAACATCTCTTTGAGGTAGAGACAGATGCCTTAGACTAGGTTGTGGGTGTCGTTCTCACTCAGCATGGCCACCCCGTGGCCTATCATAGTGAGACACTATCAGATGTTGTCCGTAAGTACCCTACTTACGACAAATAAATGTACTCCATTTTGCAAGCCTGTCGCCAATGGATACATTACATTCTTGGGAAGGAGACCGTCATCCACATTGATCATAAGCCACTACAGTTCATGCAGACACAAGGCAAATTGCAAAATGACCGCCATCAGAAGTGGCCCACATACTTGCGGCAATTCCACCTAAACATCAAGTATAAAACATGAAGCACCAATCACGTCGTTGATTGCCTCAACAGACTACCAGTCACGACACTCACCACAGTGCTAGACTCTTGCGGCCATGAAACCTCTGGATGGCCCCAACTCTATGAGATAGACCCAAACTTTGCCACCACCTACCAAATGTTGGGCGCAAACGCATTTGTCACTAGTTTCCATCTTTAGGATGGGTTGTTGTGTCATCTGGGCCATATCTTTGTTCCATCAAGCAAGTGAGCGAAGATGATATGGGAAGCCCACTACAGTCAGATGGAAATACCCATCGGTGTCGAAAAGACAGTGGCAATGTTGCAGAAACATTTCTACTGGCCAAAACTTTGATAGGAGGTCAGCAAGTATATCAGGTCCTGCACTGCCTACGTTGTTGTCGAACTGACCACTAAGAAACAGGGCATGTACACCCCTCTGCCTACTCCTGACAGGCCATGAGAATCCATCTCCATGGACTACATGTCAGACCTCCCATCCACCAAGTGGGGAAATGACTGTGTTTTTTTGGTTGTTGATCTCTTTTCTAAGATGGTGATTATGGTCGCCTGCAAGAAGAGCATCACAATAGAGGCCATTGCCAAGCTCTTCTTTGGACGAGTCTGGGTACATTTTGGAATCCCACAAACCATTGTCTCCGATCGAGACAGTCGATTTCTCATCACATTCTAGTCGAGCCTCTGGACACTGCTAGACACCAAGCTCAACAAATCCATGACTTTCCACCCCCAGACAGATGGCCAAACCGAGCTGGTAAATTGAATGATCATGCATATCATGCTCATGGATAATTCCAAGCACCCTCGCACATTGGATGAGATTCTTCCCTATGTCCAACATAGCTACAACCGATCCCTGCATAGCTCAACTGGCCATAACCCCTTTCAGGTGGGGTTGGGATTCCAACCATTGGGTCCCATAGATGTTGCACTACCCCTTGCGGTCACCTCGACTGAATCATCTCCTGCTACAACTGAAGCTGACAAAGCCACCTGGTTCATTGATTGGATCCAACACATCCACCAACGGGTTCAGGATATCCTACAGAAGGCCAATGAAAAGTACAAGTAACACCATGATCAACATCGGGTGCCACATAAGTTTCAGGTGGGTGACAAAATTTGATTTCATTTGCAAAAAGAACACCTTACCAAACCCCATTGGAAGCTTTCCCCACTCCATTATGGGTTGTACACCATCACCAAGGTTGTGGGTGATAATTCTTTTGAGCTCAACATTCCTCCTTTCCTTGGCCTGCACCCAGTGTTCAATGTAGATCTCCTTCGACCTTATTTCCCACTATTATTGGACACCTCGGAGATATTAGAACAACTGACACCAACATAGCTCAAACTTGTCTGCATACAACATGCATCCAGTGGTCAGATTGTGGAGAAACAGGTGAAGGGCACTCACCAGCAAAGGATCTAGCTTTATCGAGTTGTCAAAGTAGGGCAACTCCTGCACCATGGCAAGTGGCTCACTCGGGGCCAAATTGAACAAAAATTTCCTCATCTAATGGGGGCACTCAATGCAATGGAGACCATTGCTTTCTAAGGGGGGAGGATTGATCCAGATGAATGTCGGTGGCCTCCCACCTATTCCAACTGGCTCATTTTGGCAATTTTCCAGTTCGACAGGTTTTTCCTAGTTTTCGTGTTCCTAACTTTCGGGGCCGTTTTGAGGCCCTAAACATCGTTTTTAGGGCTCGCCATAGTCAAAATACGTAAAGATTTCCACATGAAACATGTGTAGTCCTTGGAGATACCTTTCCAATGGGCTATCATGAGCCTAAAACGAAGATTGTATGCCAAAGTTACGACCCCGCGAAGTTGATGTACTAACTTACCCAAACGGGGCCCACATGACTTTTGGCGCTTCATCTCCTAGGGTTAGGTTTTTGGATGTCTAGGGTTTTTGACATTCATGTTTATTGTAAAAAGGCCTTGAGAGCCTCATTGTAATCATCTTCTTGCGAATGAGCGCAACCATCACATCTCTTCTTAGAGATAAGCCGCCACCATTCTAGCAAGCTTGTTTTCCGCTGCATTTTACAGTTTCAGTTTATTTCCTTATTGAATAGAAACTAGTTTTACTGTATATCTGTTATTATGTGTTAAGCATCTTTTGATAATAATCTGTATTTATTTCGTTCTACTCATAAAATCCAGATCACTCCCACAGGTGCATTCAAATCCGACAAAATTCCCACTTCATGTGCTTCTCCTCCTGCTTGTCCCTAAGAGCCAATCTTTGCCTTTCCTTATCCTAGCCTCCTTTTCCTCATCCACATTTTCTATCCAATCCCTGTTATCCATAATATTTCCTTTGTCTAGGAGAGATTGTTGAGAACGTATTTGAGTACTATAGCTAGGATGCTTCAATACTTTCGTCGACCACACAAAAATTTCTTCATAATACCTAGTAGAGCCTGAATTAATTTCTCCAAAGTTGTTCTCCAAATTATGTTCACCGATTACCAACTTAGAGCCCAATCTTGCAAAATACTCTTCGGGATTGTCAAATGACTCATTATGACCAGGCGAAGAGCAAACCAAGCGATTCCAATACAGACTGCATATCCAATTTTTCATTGTGACATAGTAAACCTTATTCCCATTTAAACTCACATTTCCTCCACTGCGACATACTTGCATATCAATGCCTGGATTAGTATTCCCAATCTGGCCATGCATCTCCCAGGTAATATTGACGTTACCTTCCTAAAGTAGGTTGTAAATAAGTACTTTGTTGTCCTTGCCACCTTCTGCCATTATCCTCATACGTCTCCCCTACTTCTGAGCTATCAGAATAGGAACGAACTCGAACTCACTTTGTACATGTATCCTCCTGTGAAATATCCAACCACGAGCTAATTGATACCACACATTAATCTGAATGACGGAAATGACCGGGATGTATAATGATCATGTCCCTTCCACACAGACGAGGTAACCTACCACGTGCCATGACATCTTATAACACTTGGGCACAAGCATGATTATGGGGGGGGAACCACAAACACCTCTCCATTCACCTCCATATGACTAGGGGCTAGCCCAATGGCCTTATTTGCTAAGGCATCCACTACAATGTTATTATGTCGAAGGATATGATAGAATTGTGCTTGAAATCCATGCACAGAAGTTCTAATACGATCCACTAATTTTTTTAGACTTGTATCTTTCAGAGAGGAGACCTTGATAAAATAAGGAGTTGTATTTTTAGAGTCACCGACTATATTGAAAGCATTAATTTGTCTCTTCTTTACCAATTGTACCCCAATATACAAAGCATATGCTTTTTTTTTGTTATTGATAGTGACTCCTAAATCCCAAGAATACTCCATTAATTGATTTCCTCCAGGGTCGAAGAGCACCCTCCCGCACTTGCCTCCCCAACAAATTTTGTTAAAGTTTAATCCTCATCAAACAACCCATTAAATACCTACAAACGGATTAGCATTAAAAAAAACATAGAAAATAAATTTTATGTAAATGCTACTAGATGTATATGCATAGGTTGGTAGGGCAAAATGCATATAAAATAAACTGTACATAAATGCCATTAGATGTATATGTAGATGTTGATAAGGAAAGTGTAAGAAATGAACTAGATAAGGTAAATTATTATGCTATGTGTATATAGATGATGCACACTTATGAGGTGTACATGAAAATGGTTAGCATTTTGGAATCCCGATGAAGATTCTAATCAATTTGATAGTGCGAATGGATTGAATGACAATATTGGCCATTCATTTGTAGAGATCCAACATTATATGAGTAAAAAATAAAATATTATACATTATATAAGTAAAAAATAAAATATTATACAAGTGTGTTAAAGTAGGTAGTGAATACCATTTTACTTAGTTAAAGACTATAATGCGACAATCCAACAGTGAAATGTAAATTTAATATAAAGCAAGAATGATTGAAGTAATCTTTATTGATCTTTTATGAATTCTTGCAAAATTCTAATATTACATAGAGTAAACTAATCTTGTAGCTAATGGATCATCTTTTTCACCACAAAACTTAATCTGACAAAAATTTCAAGGATGCTTAGAATTTTATCATGATGCAAAGTTTTGTATGGTTGAACAATATTTTTAAGGGTTTTGTCCAATTCTAAAGCGATTTATATTGTCAAAAATTAATATCAACGAGAACTCTTACTTCTTACACCAAATTGGTAAATCAAAAAGATAATTTATTACAAGTTTGGAATAATCCACTTTATATCATAGTGTTGTAAAACAATTTGAAGAAAATACATTTTTGTATGTAGATTTTATACCTTCCACGTTACAGGAGCAGTGAAACTGAGTGAGGGAACAAGTGTAGTGAAACTGAGTGAGGGAATATGAGCAATCTGCGAGGAACAATGACGAGTTTGGCATGTAGCTGCGCGGGATAGACTGCAAGAGTTTTAGGTGGGCTCCTGACGGTTTTCAATCCATTGTCCCCAATAGGCAGACAAGTATTGTCAGTTCCCTATTTTGTGTTTTTTATCGTTCCCTTTGGCAATGGAAATGCATTTAACATACATGCAAAATGGGCAAGAGATACCCGCCTCTAGTGAAAACAACCATTTAGGTCAGGTGAAAATTGCCTCTTCAAACAAATCATGGAAGTGGGTTTGGGTCAATGACAAACAATTTTGGGGTATTTTAAAACGTAGAGCTACCCATCTAAAATGGGAGCAGACAAGGAAAAAATTGGCTCTCCATAATAAACTTTCAAACAAGCCTCTTTTGCAAGGGTGTATATACAATAGGACTAAAGGCAACAATGATTATGCCTTGTACAATCCCACATCCACACCTCTCACCTGCTCACCTGACCTATATGTGTAAGAGTTATTGAATTCCAAGAGGAGATTGGAGGTTTTGGAAGTCAAAGAGCAGGAGAGAGACCTTAAAATCCATTTATTGATAGTAGAAAATCAAGGCTTAGTATAAAGCAATAAAGTTTTAAAAGATCAAGTGACATTGTTGCAAGAAGCCCTTTTGGTAGGAAAGTCTGAATGGAAAGGCATGAAGGATGCCTGACAAATCATGAAAGAATCTGTTGTGGAAATTAGAGATGTGTTGAGCTCTAAAACATCCAAAGTTGAAGGGAAAGCAACTGAACAAGCAAACACCTAGGAAGTGAAAGCAAGGGATGAAGAGAAATGGGGTTTTACAAAAAATTCCAGAACTTGGGCACAAGTTATTAGCAATTCTGCTAATATGGAAAAAGAAGCAAACAACTAGGGGGACGACATGAAAGATAGAGAAATCAAAGAAAGACAAGTTAGAGTAGCAAACATAATTATCAAAGGTGTGAGAGATTATGGAAAAAATGGATGTACTCTCGATCTTGCATGTGACTTTTTAAAGGACAAGCTGCTTTGGCAAGGTCGAATTTGCCAAGCGTGGAGGGTGGGTAAGCCTAATGATGAGAGAGCTAGGCCCATAAAAGTCATCATGTCAAGCACACATGACAAACAAATTCTCCTAGGAAAGAAGCAACTCTTGAGGGGCTCTCGCTTTTTTCTAGATGAAGATTTAACTATTAGACAACAAGACGAAAGAAGGGAAGAGTTGTCAAAGGTTAGGGCAGTAAGGGATGAGGGAAAATGGCCATGGATGTTTAAAGGAAAAGTTGTTATTTCCTTTTTTCGGTCCTCATTCTAAAATATGACATCAAGGTGGTAGCCAAGAAACGACAACAAATTCGTTAGCATGAAACTATGCAACAAGGCCAGTATGGGAAAACATGGGTGAAGACTCAACTTTGAGTGTTGTAGGCCAAAACAAATAGCAATCAAGTTCTACCCAGGTTTCCTTAAGACTAGTTTGTTGGAACTGCATAGGTTATCCTTGGAGGCAGGGACCGGGGTTAGGGCCTATCGTGAAAGATAGAGACATAATTTGTTTCTTGGAAACACATGAGCATGAAGGGTGCAAGACACCTCTGTTTGAAGGGTATTTGAAGATGGCAGTGTGGAAAAAGGCATCTGAGAATGGAAAAGGACATGAGGGTATCATGGTCTTAGTGAGGAAGAAAGAGGTCGTCTCATTTAATTAGAAGGAGAAGACTCAAATAAACAATTCATTTGGTTTAAAATATCAGAAAATGGAAACATTATTAGAATTGCAGCATGTTATTTTGCTCCACAAGTTTCAAAAACTTACAAAAGTGGGGGGATTGACCAAAAACACCCCTTTGCACCCTTAAAAAACGATATTGCAACATACTCTCAACTAAGTGAAGTTATTATAATGGGTGATTTCAATGCTAGGACTGTAAGTGAACAAGTTAGTATTCTTCGCTGTAAGGAAGACTGTAATCCCATTTGGCTTACAGAAGAAAGCAATCATCAATGGACAAAAGTTTCGGAGGACAACAAAAGCTGCAACCTTTTTGGGGAGAAACTGCTTACTCTATGTGGGGCATTTGACTTAGTCATTTGTAATGGGTTGGCTAGATGGGTGAATTCTGGTAATTTCACCTGCAATACCTACAATGGCGCAAGTGTAGCGGATTATGCAATTTTATCGCATGACTTGTGTGAGAAAATGGAGGAAGTTTTGATTGGTGAACAACTGTGGGAGTTGAAATCTGATCATAGACCAATCTATTTAAGTTTCACTTGGATTAAACAACAACAACGTGGGACGAAAAATCAATGCATTCAACAACCTCCTTCAAAGGGCAGAATTCTTTTGTCTCAAAAAAACTGTAACACCTTCAAGATAGCGCTAGAGAGGTTGCTTAACAAGTATAAAATTCCGTCCAAGGGCCTCCATAGTCACGAGCTAACAAATTTAATTCAAAGCACACTTATAGAATGCAAAAGAGCAAAAAATAGGAAATCTGAAACAAATTGCTTTCCGGTTAATGCTTGGTTTGATGAGGAATGCAAGATAGTAAGGAAAACTTTGAAAGAGTCAAGCCAGAAAGAAATAAACTTAAAAACCTACAAGCAGATTGTAAGAAAGAAAAAAGTTGATTGATCTCAAGGAGGGAGGAACTAATCTTCCTGGGGAAAAATAACCCCAAGTTATTTTGAAAGGAATTTCAAACGAGAAAGAAACAACCTGAAAATAATATCACAACTTATCAATGGTTTGAGTATGCAAAACAACTTTATGAGCAAGATCCTAAGGTTGACCCCTCCCCGGGTCAACACTACTACTAAGCTCTTCACCGTGTAAGAGATTGATGTGGGTATTAAAAAGTTGGGTGTAGGAAAAGCAAAAGATTTAGTTGAACTTCAAGCAGAATATCTAAAGTGGGGTTTAGAAACTCTTGCACCTCACATTATGGAAATTTTCAACAACATCATTCAACATGGATTCCCTATAGATTGGACAACAAACCTAGCAATACCACTTTTCAAGAGAGATGAAGTCAATAAACCCTCCAACTATAGGACCATAATGATAAACCCCTTGTTTGCAAAGTTATTCAGAAGTATGCTAGAAAATAGAATTAACAAGTGGGTGAAAGAAGGAGATAAGCATGCTAAAGGGCAAGTAGGTTTCAGACCTAAACACTCCACGATTGATCACAATATAACTCTAAGGCACATCATTGAAAAAGTGTGGGAGAAAAAAGAGAAAGCCTTTTGTTGCTTTGTCGATTTTAAAAAAGCTTTTGACAGGGTCCCTAGAAATAAGCTTTGGCATAGAATGGAGGAACTTGGGGTTCCTATGCATCTTAGAGAAGCTATCCATAGGCTATATGAGGAGGTTAAAGTCAAAATCAGAACATCAGCTGGTATCTTCGAAAGTTTTAGGAGTGATATTGGGGTCAAGCAAGGGTGCCCATTGTCCCCTACCCTTTTTGGTTTATATATAGACAAACTTGAAGAGTAGTTAAACCTACAGGACACTGATGGTGCTCTTTTGGGTGAGTTTGTGATAATACTTCTTTTGTATGCAGATGACCTTATTTTGATTGGTAAATCTACTCTTGGGTTGCAAAAACACTTAATTTCCCTTGAGCACTTTTGTAGAACAGTGGGGATGCAAGTCAATACTAGCAAAATGAAAGTGGTAATTTTCTCTAGCAAAAGAAAACATAACCAACATAAGTTCTATTTTGAAGGCAACACTCTTGAAGAAGTGGCAGATTACAAATACCTCAGAATTGATTTCAACAAAAATCTAAGTTTGGAAGGTTGTAGAAAGAAAAGAACTTTGGGAGGTTGGAAAGTGTTCTATGCTTTCCAAAATAGGTGCAGAGAGGCAGAGCTATGGGATTGAAAGACTACACAAACTCTCTTTGGGCTTTTAGTGATCCTAATGGTTCTCTATGGTTGTGAAGTGTGGAACAACAGTACATCTGACTTACAGTGGAAGCAAATCGAGAAGATTAAAAAACACTTGTTTACAAACAAGTTTAAAATTAAAAGTTCAGTCCCTTATGATATCATGCTGAGTGAAATAGGGGCTGCTCTTATTGAAGCAATTGATATGGTGCGACTCATAAGATATCTAAAAAAAATGAGCAAATGGAAGATGGCTGTTGGCCTAAGGTCGTCTTCAATGACATATTGTGTAAAAGAAAGAAGACGTGGATGCGACAAAATAATAAATGGTTTAGTAAATGAGATATTTACTTGAATAGGTGCCCTACGAACGGTAAAGAGATAAAGGCTCTTTTGTTATCGATAGGTTCCACAAGTGAACTTGGGATAAAGGGCTAGGGAGAAAGAAAGAGTATTATATTGAAGAGTTTAACCCCACTTACAATCATCATCAAAAAACGTACATAGGGGCCAATATATCTTGGAGAGCCAAAATGCTTATTGCTCAATTAAGAACCAATTCCCATCAACTCCGTTGTGAAACCGGGCATTGGAAAAGACCAAAGGAAGCTTGAGAAGAAAGGGTGTGTATGTTTTGCACCTCCAGAAAAGTGGAAACAGAAAAAAATTTCATTTTAGAGTGTGAAGCCTTCAAAGACAGTAGGGATAACTATGTAAATATATTGACAACTAGCTCTTGGGATAATTTATTCAGCGAAGGGACTGTGGAGAAATTGGGGGGCGTTCATCATCAAGTTGAACAAGAAAATGGCTGAAACACAGAAATCAATGTGTGAGGCGGTCTATCCCATAGGCTATTGTTAGCCTCGTGGCGTTAAAAACAATTTCTTTCTTTCTTTCTTACCGTTTATAAATTTAGAGCATTTGCAGTGTAATTTTTTAAAACATTAACTGTAACACAAAAAACTCACCTCCCTATTTTTCAAAGTCATCAAAACTTTAATGATATTGAAACCCTTCTTATTAATATCATCATCAGTAGTGGAAAGTAAACATCATCTTCATCATAAAATCACCTTAACTATAAATCATCATAAAATTTATTAACGCTGTGTAGGTCTAAATCTCACTGTTCACTGTTATTGATTTGATTCTTTGCTCAAACGGGAAACTGCTATTCTCTGTCCATCCCGAAAGTTGGTTTGCCACGTGAAATGAGTATCCACCTTTATATAGGGGTACATGCTCCACAATCGAGAAAGAGCATCTTGTCCATTCCTCCAAAAATCTTTTGGGCAACTGGACGGTCGTAAATTTTCGTTCTGCCGTGGGCCGTCCAGGATATTATCCATCCTCCGGATTTATAAATCTGTCCATCTGTTTCGTTTGTTGTCCCCATCCTTTTGGTATCTGAGTATATATATTTTGTTAGAACAAATTTAATTTATTGAGAATAGAGCAAATTCCGTTTATTGAGAAAACAACCTAGGTGCACCCACCACGATCTGTGGTATATACATTTTTGCCATTCATTTTAATCACAGGGATAGTCTTCTGCGTTCTTCAGAGCAATGGAAGAGGAAATCCTACAAGAAATTGAAGCCGTTAAGGCAGTCTATGGTTCAGAGTGCAGCGTCTTACAGGAAATACCCCCTCATTTGAAAGTAAGCCTAAAGCCTCGAACTGCAGAAGATCTGTCACAACAGGTAAGTCGCTGAATTTCCATTTACTTTGAGGATAATTGAAATATATATTGTCCTTTGCCCTAATTTTGAATTCTCCATTCATGACATGGATTAGAATGGAAGAGAAACATGGTTTTATTGTATGACCGCCCCACTATGAAGAGTTGTAGAAAATAATCGTTTATTGTCCTGGTTACACAATGCAATTCGCTTTTGTCATGGTCTAAAAATCCTTTTTTAAGAAGTTATTTGAAATACACCCGAGATCGGGGCAGCACCATATAACATGGAGTTCCGTCGGCTTATATGCCATGTCTTAGGGGTATTGGTTCGGGCAGAATTGCCCAGGACTTGCACCCAGCCTTTTTCTAACTGTGCCATTCGAGTGGATAAGCCACATTGAGAGTGAAACACAGTTGGACAGCTTAATACTACGTCAACCTCACCAGTGAACCAAGGCCCTGCTGGTACACGCAATCTGATTTTCGCTGTCCTGAGCTTTGTGTTGCTGGACAGTTAAATGAAGAAGAAATAATCAAAGCAGGGAACACATTTGGCCCCCCAGTTATATGGTTACCAACTTACCATTAGTTCATGCCCTTCTAGAAGTCTATTTGCAAGGTTGACTTTTGCCATAATTCCTCAGGAGTAGGCTAACTCGGGAGCAAACAGACCCGCTTTTCAGGCAAAAAAAATGGGCCTCAATCCGGCCAGATTTTCAGGGGTAGTCTGAGTTTCGCATAGATCAAAGTTCCATGCATTTCAGAACCTTATCCCCGGGGTTTTGCCCCATTTTAAACCAACCCAGATGCTCAGAAAATTGATCAAAGTTCTGGATTGACCAGAAATTTAAAACCGCACTGCCGGAAAACCTACCGGAAAGAAAACTCGGGAGTGAAGATTGTTCCTGAGTTAGCCCACTCCTAATTCCTCATCCTGAACAGACACTTGCTTGAACTAGATATCAACACTGACGTCATAATGAAGCCACTCTATTGGTGATATTCCAGTGGATTAAATTGTGAACATTCTGTCTAATCAAGTTTTGCAGGTCTGCCTATGTTTGAGTCTTTACTAAGCCACTCCATTGATGACATTCCAGTGGATTAAATTGTGAACATTCTGTCTAATCAGGATTTGCAGGTCTGCCTATGTTTGAGTCTTTACTAAGACACTCCATTGATGACAATCCAGTGGATTAAATTGTGAACATTCTGTCTAATCAAGATTTGCAGGTCTGCCTATGTTTGAGTCTTCACTAGATTAGATTTTGAACATGTTGTCTGCTCTATTTTCTGTGCCACTGCTGTGGATTTCATTTTGTCTTACTTCGAAGTGATGCAGGTATGGGGTAATTGAATGGAAGAAGGTTAAATGTTTTATGAATTTGGCTCCAAAATCTTTGCTGAAATTGCAATTTTGGATTGTTGAAATTGTTGTTTTTAATGAAAAAATGGATTTAACACCCTCTAATACCCCTATTGCAATTTGATTTTGCAATGATAACAAT
>ML776853.1:1915256-1926059 GCA_009831015.1 Picea engelmannii | reverse complement strand
AGGACAAGGTCGCCTTCGCGAAATGATCGAAGGTTGACATGGCGATCGAAGGTAGCTTTGGATCGTTTTTTAGCTGCCTCGTTGTTCTGTAATGAGGATCGACGATCCTCATCCAGAGACTCCAAGTTCAGCAAGCGCTTCTCCAGTGGAGCAGTGTCAGGTAAAAGTTCAATGGCGGTGCAGAGGGTGGGAATTTCGCACTCGATGGGAAGAGTTGCCTCGACCCCATGGACTAAATGAAACGGCGTGAAACCTGTGGCGGTCTTCACTGCCGTTCGATAAGCCCATAGCGCGGAAAATAACATATGATGCCAATTGGTTTTATGTTTATTTACCGTGCGCTGTAACATGGTCTTGAGGACTTTGTTGACTGTCTCGACCTGTCCGTTTGACTGCGGGTAGTATGGCGAGGCAAACTCGTGAGAGAAGCCTAACCGAGATGAGAGTTCGACGAAGATCTCATTCTCAAAATGTTTCCCATGATCGGAAACGAGTTGGAGTGGTACGCCAAAACGTGATATGACGTGGTTGAAGAAAAAATGCGCTGCAGTGTCAGCGGTATTGTTGAAGGTAGGCATAGCTTCGGCCCATTTGGTGAAGTAATTGACAACGACAACAATGTATTTGTGACCATTGCTGGAGGGAGGATTACAAGTCATAAAGTCAATGTCAAGTCATAAAGGAAAATGTCAGAGGGTGTGACTAGGATATACAATTGTTTACAGAGGGAGTAATTGCATGCCAATGTCGAACATATACCTGAAGGGGCTGTAAGCTTTCTTAACAAGTACCTGTACATAAAAAACCAAATACCCGACGTGAACAATATTTGATGATAAAGAACATATAACAACTATTTGATCAAATTGAAAGTGATCATGCGTACCTGAACGTGGCATGAAACAAATGCTCCTGCAGGTCCACAGTGATGTCGTGTTGGGAGACAAGGAACTCGAGGAGGCGCTCGACAATGATGCAGAATACATACTCAAGGGGGTTCAAGCGGATATTATACTGGTGACATCGTTGAAAAAGGATGCATAAGTCGTCTAAATGTTGGGTTTGCTTTTGGATCCAACAGTGAGGTCGCCCAAATAAGCAAGGATGAGGCGAGCAAGATCATGAAAAACGTAGGTCATGGCCCATTGGAACGTGGCACTAGAATTTTTTAGCCCAAAGGGCATGCCACGATAAGTAAAGGTGCCCCGAGGGGTTGTAAAAGCGGATTTGTATTGATATGTTGGGTGGATTTGAATTTGATTGTAGCCGAAGAATCCATCCATAAATGAAAGTGACTCGTGGCTGGCACAATCATTGATTATTTGGTCAATGAAAGTGGTTGGGAAGTTGCCTTTGGGACAAGCATGGTTGAGGTCGCGAAAGTCTGTGCAGACACAAATAGTTCCTTGTTTTTTGTTGACTGGGACGGGGTTGGAGACCCAAGAAGTGTACGCAATGGGGTAAATGAACCTGACAACGCGTAACTTATCAATTTTGGCTTTGATAGCCGCAATTTTGGATGGGTGAAGGGGGCGTTGCTTTTGATGAACAGGGGTGATATCCGGTCATGTGTTGATTCGACGAACTATAGAAGGATTGAGGCCAGGCATCTCCATATATGACCATGCAAAAATATTCCTAAAAGAGAGCTTTGTAAGCAATGATTTCTTCAGGGGAGCATGCAACGCCTGTTAGAGTCCTATAGTTCATAGTATCAAAAAAAAAAAAGAGATAAAAAATAATGAAAATGAAAAGAGGGTATAAAATAAAAGAAAAGAAAATAAAAAAGGAAAAAATAAAATAAAATAAAAATAGAAAAAAAGAGAAAAAAAAGAAAACCCCATGAAAAGAAAAATACGTTTGAATCATACAGTTTAATCATGATCAAACAATTTTCAATTTATGTTGTTAGGTTAGAGAATATTTTTTAACCAAATTGTTTAATCTTGGCTAAAATAGTTAGGTAGAGGAATAAATTAATCCAATTGTTTAAGCTGGATTAATGAGTTAGATGCATGGGTTAGAAGATAAGTTAGATGAATTTTCCCTTCAAAAAAATCAAACAGGGTTTGCACATTAAAATGCACCCCAAGTTGATGAAATAAATTAGATTAGTATAGGAAAAGTAAATGAGAATGTAAAGGCTTCAAAAAGCAAACATTTTACTTTATGACGCATGTATTTTTATCCAAAGTTGGAAAGGTGACAACACATTTTGTCTTGTAGCGCATAAGTTCCGCGCATATCTTCCCCGACGACATCATCCTTTTCCCGATTGACGACCCTCAATTGCTTTTGCCCCCCTTGACCTACCTACCTTTATCGATGGAGCGGGGGTCCAAAAAGTGGTTTTCCCCGCTCCGGCCCCACATAACGTGGAATTCCTTCAGTGTTTCACACCCCCCCTCCTATTACCACATACCGTTGACTCCCCCTCTGAAATCCACCTATCTAAATCCCGATAACTCTGACATTTCCTTCCTCTACTTCCCCTCTCCCTACATGACACCTATCCCCACACATTATATCCGTTATCCAATTAATTCTTTCCCCCACGACCGTTAGCTTTCTTGTAACGGTCCTGCGCCCTAACGGATATCCCTGCGCATACAAAAACCCCCNCCCGTTACATTGTTTGCTGACTGGAAACTCGTGAAGATCGAGAAAGCTTCTGACAGACTATCACCACCATCACTTACCATCAACCAACGAGTTATTTTCCCGGTAATTACAACATTGCCAACCTATTTTACTGTCATTTTTTTAATTATGGCTCCCAAAGGAAAATCTGTCGACACCTCTGAAAACCCAATGGTTCCCCCTCCAATTGACCTTGACCACATTTCTCTAGCAGATAGAGACTATAAATTTGCAGGGCCGAAGTGCAAATTCAATTTTTTTCGAATTACACTGTTGGCTGAAGGATATTTTCCTTGACTAAAGTGACGAAATTGGACTCTGGGAATCCAATTTACCCCTCTACAGGTTTCCACAAACTTACCCTTTCCCTGAATTCATCCTCAAATGCCAAGCTAATTATTTGCCAAGCCAAAGAGCCATTGCATCTCACACTGGTGAAATTATGCTCACAATTACTCCTGAGACCATTGACCAAATTCTACAGGTCCCTCAAAATGACTCCACCACCCCTTTCTCTGTCGAAGCCCTAAATGAATTATACCAGAAATTGACCTTTCCCTAGAAAGCCCAAATTTTTGAGATTTTCCTCCCTGAAGATGCCAAATTCCTAAGAAAAATCCACCATACCCCTCTTCTATTTTCTGAGAAAAGGCTAATCAGATCATCTCCATGCTCTCATGTCTATTAGGATATTATTATGATGAATGGGTAGATAAACCTATTTTAGGTTTTCTGTCCATTTTCTCTACATAAGAAAAGGTTGTTGTGAAGTTCAATTTCAGTCAATTCTTGGCTGACAACATTCATGAACAATTTCTTAAATTTCCAACTGAAGAATTGTTCAAATATTCTTCAATTCTAGTTTATATGTTCATATTATATCAAGCAGACATGTTTCCTTTTGCACTCCATAAGCTAAATGAACAAGGAAGTCCACAATCAATCATCTTTTGGACTTCATTGGTGAGAAAGAACTCAACATAGTACAGTTTCAAAGATTTCATTGATTAGTTCATCTATCCAGCTACTTGTTTGCTGAGCAACAATATATAACCGATGGTTAGTGAAGAAATTCAGAAGGTTTTACATCTAACTAATCAGGACAAGACAGGTGACTGATATTTATACTAGAATTATACAGAAATAAGGGTGTATGGATACAAGCTGCCACCATACAGGTTGCCTAAATACCTCCCAATGAGGATTTTTCCATTGGAATACATAAGGCAAATGATAAGTTCAGATGAAATCCATTTTGTAGCAGCCAAGAATAAATCTCAGTTCAAAATCAAAACTTAGATATGACCATTCATTTGTAACAACAAAGCAGTAGGTGAAGAAGCAAACATCCTCTTAAAATGGATGAAGTTTCCTCTAAGATTCACTTAGTCATATGACCCATTTGGCATCATTTCTGAGTTGAGGACCAAACAAAAGACCACTCCCTATGTGCACACACAAAGGCCAGAGATTTAAAAATACATGAACCAGGCTAAGTGGGAAGAAAACAACTTGCAAGAAGTAGAAGAACAACCTATGTCTATGACCACTTCACAGACCATCACACCTTAGAAACAAGCAGAGAAAACACCAAGGAATGAAGACTCTCCTTAAGTCACATAGGTCTGAACAAATGATTTTCAAGTATATAGGAAGAAGACTAAAACCATTCCTACAACAAATTTTCTTAAAGAAGGAGAAATGCAGTCTACAATATTCTTGGAAGGACCACACTCTTCAGCATAGTCAACCAATTTGTTTACAAGATCTCCATCATCATCAGCTTCCTAAAGGAATCTAGACACAACTCTAACAGTTGAATCAATTCATGGAGAAAAGGAGTCAAATATTTTTTATAAGTATAAGGAAATTAAGCAAAAGAATGAACTTCTCAACAACAGTACTTATACTCAATTTTGGAAACAAACTTCTATTGCTTAGCACTGACTTTTTTCAGCCTTTGACACAGACAAGGGAAGAATGCAAATGGAATTGTTACAGGCACAAGTCCCCTATCCAAAGACAACAATTGATTAGAAGAAGACTTCTTTTGAATTTGATGTAAAGGATGTCCATCCTATTGATCAGATGGATATGCACAGACAGACAGGGGAGATGATTTTTTCAACCCTGAGAAACACTTCAATGATAGCTTCCAAATTACAGGTATCATTGACTAATATCCAGTCTCAATTGAAGATTGAAAATATCTCCTCTTTAGCCAAGGATAATAAGATACAATCATTAGAGGAATTAGTACTGAAGATTGGATATGACCCAACTAATGTCAAAGCAGCATAAGAGTTGATTTAGAAGAAGAATGCTGACATAGTGTCACTCAGGAAACAACTAAAAATTCCAGTAACAGAGGATTCACAAACTAAAGAGGTCGCTGAGACAGACAACCAAAAAGAAGAAATGCTCAAATTGATTATGGAGCAAAATGCACATATTAGGGAGAAGGAAGTAGAGATGGACAAGTTGATCAAGGAAAAAGTGCAGAATGCACAGTTGGCCATAATTCCACTAGATGCAATGCCCCGACATGGATAAGAACTGCAAAAGTTTCTACATCAACATCAACCCCAACACAAGCTTCAAATGCCTCTGATAAATTGGTGAAATCTATGGAGGACATGTCCATACAAGGAGTAAAAATCAGAAAGTTATAGGAAGAAGTAGAGTCATTACAGGAAGAGAAATCAAGGATTGAGACTTGTCATCAGGAAAAAATACATAAATCTCAAAGGCCAAGCCAACAATTACAATAGTTAGGGAAAGAAACAACCATGGCTAATACCTTGGCCCCAGCGAAGGAAAATATATGGATGGACATCAATAAATCCATGACAGAGATTTGGCCTTCTATACAGATCATCTTTGAACAACATGAGTTAATTCAAAAATGTAGAGGAGCCATTGAAATTATTAAGGAAGAATTAGGAGAAAAGCCAACATAAGCCACAGATCTTATCAGATTTCTAAATTCTAAAAACAAACAAGAGTTCGAGGAGCTAGAGATAGAATACATAACTGAGACTATCCTGGAAGTAAAAAAGGTTCTAACCAAGAAAGGCCTCCTGTTGCAATTGGAAGAAAAATGTCAGGTTATGGACATAGGTGTGTAGAGGTTCTTCAACAAGTTTGAGGTGCTAAACAAGAAAGGACTACCTAGTTTATTAGTGATTAATGAAAAGTTAATCACCTTTCTTGATTAAAACCAGAAATTAAAGACAGTGGCAAAATACAATTCAAAATTTGCAGGAATACAAGGAAGCATCACTGGGAAAGCATTCCTGGAAACACTACAGTTTGATTTGAACATTAAGCATGAGATCAAATATATTTTCATCACCAAACCCACTTTTTCTAAATACACAGAGGTGGATGAAATTTATAGGAAATTACTCAAAATGTCAATCCCAAGTAAAAAGAGGTGGGACAAGTTGTGCGAGTTACTTGAGTAAAGATGAGTTATATTTTTCAGACAGAAGTACCAACAACTAAGTAGAAGTCAAAGAGACAAATCATCAACAACTTCCATCAAATCAGTGTTGGCATGTTTACAAGAAGAGCGTGCTTGTCATTGATGGCAAGAACAACAACAACGATGACAAACAGGCAGACAAGGAAGATCAATAGACAGGCAGGCAAGGAAGATCAACAATGATCGAAAGGCAAGATCAAAGCGTTGATCAGACTCCATTTTGGAGTTTCAGCTACCAGGATTTCGAATAATGGGAGTTGGAGATGTCAAGGACCCTAACGAAAAGAGTCCCAAAGCGGTGAAATGCGAAACGCCGATGTGATGTTGGTCCGACTCCATTTCGGAGTTTCGACTACTGGGATTTCGGATACCGGGAGTTGAAGTGTCAAAACACTTCACCACAGGAGTCCCAGAATCGCAAAATGTGAAATGCCAAAATCCCGAAAGCAGGAGACATTTTCGGATACTAGGATTTCGGATACCGGGAGTTGGGGATGTCAAGAACTCTTACTACAGGAGTCCCGAAGTCGCAAAATGCGAAATCGCGAAATGTCAAAGACTCCATACTAGAGGTTTGAATACTGGGAATTGGAGATGTCAAGGACTCTCACGACATGAATCTCGAAGTTGCGAAGTGCGAAAAGATGAAAAGTTGAACTGACTCCATTTCGGAGTTTCACAGATCGGGAGGTGAAGTTGTCAAGAACTCTCACGTCAAGAATGCCAAAATCGTGATGTGCGAAATCACGAAGAGATCTGGACCATCGAATCATCTAGAGTGTGGACCGTTGATCCGACTCCATTTTGGAGCTTCGGATACCGAGAGTTGGAAGAGTCAAGTGACGAGACTCTTCATCACAAGAGTCCCGAAGCGGCGAAATGCGAAACGTCGAAATCCTGAATCAGGCACAAGGAAGGTTCGTGGAGTGTCAAATTCATGACAAGATTTGGACCGTTGGGTCCATAGGACTCGTGCCGACAGATTGTGATTTCACCGACTGCAAAGTCAAAGGAACAGGGTTCCTTAACCTCTCGAACTTGCAACATGCGAAATCACGAAAGGCCGAAATGCAAAATGCCAAAATGATCAGAGCTAGTGCAACCAAGCTCCATTTCAGAGCTTCGGATACCGGGACATGGAGCATCAAGAACTCATCGCCACAGGAACACCAAAGTGCCGAAAAATGAAATCACAAAAGCACTATATGGATAAGCGCTCAGTCACCTCTCGTAGTCACATGGTCGAAGAGCTGTAGAGAAAAGCTTGAAGCGACAAGCTCCTTTTTCAGAGTTTTAGAGATTGCGACTTGGAGAGTTGAGATGCCACACCATGGGGATCTCGAAATGTCGAAGTGCGAAATGGCGAAATGAATGAAAGATTCTATGAAGTCAATTCAACGGTGCAAATGAATTTGAATAAGATCATAGGGCTACTGTTGCACTTCACAATGTAACTACTAGAAACAAATGATGGTTTTTTCCAGAGGATGAGCTTGTCTATGATAGAGAAGACGAAGGGTCTCAACTGCCAGAGAAGCTAAGGAATCTCGATATAACACCCAATGATGATGGATGCATGGGGGAAACCGCCAGAGAAGCTGAAGAGTTACCATGATGATCAAGTAGAGCACTCACAATGAGCATGAGATGCAGAACAGAGAGAGACAACATGGCACACAGGAGATGGGATAATTGTGGAAGAGTGAAGTGAAGAAAACACCTCAATGGGGAGGTGATTGGGGGTGGAGAGGATGCAAGAGAAAGAAGCAGATTGCATGCACAAAGTGCACATAGACTATAAGAATGTTGAACAAAGAAGAAATGGGCATGGTTGGGTGTGATTGAGGTGTGGAGAAGGAGGCAGAGCGCAACAGTAGAAATGTATAGAAGGGGAATGGTGCATTGAAGGGACATGGTGCAAAGAGCATAAAAGGCAAAAGAACAGAAAGCGCAAGGAGTGTGCAGAAGACACTGATGCAGATAGAGCAATGTAGTGTAGCAGAACAATGATGAGACAGGTAAGCCATTGAAGAACTTTATATTGTTGTAATAAGTCATAAAAGCAAAGATTTATATTTTAGGGTGGTAGGGAGGTGGTAGAGAGGACTGTTGTCCTCAGAGGTTCAAGTGGGTGCTTGAACAAAGGGAGTTGTAGCTTCCATCTGGTTGTAGCCAGAGAAACCAGGGTGGCAGGGTGGTGCAAGGGAGAACTGTTGTTCTCTGTTATACAGGTTGGTGCTTGTGTGACTGGAAGTTGGTGCTTCCATCCAGTTGGTGCTGGAACACTTAGGGAGTTGGTGCTTCCTTCTAGTGGGTGCTAGAGAAACCAGGGAGTTGGTGCTTCCTTCTAGTAGGTGCTAGAAAAAATAGAGAGTTGGTGCTCTCAGCAAGTTGCATCTTTCAAAACAGAGCTTGAGGTCTCATTATGAGTTGGTTCTCATAAGTATGATAATGTACAAAATGTAAATAATACTTATCATATAAAGAAGAAGAGGTTTTTACCCTTAATGGGTTTCCTTAGGAAATATCTCTCTGTGTATTCCTTATGTGTGAATGATGTTGAATGTTCTATTGCTTACTTCCCTGCATTATGGTGATTGTCATTGAGTGCTCTGTAAATAATTTAAAATAAGCATAATTGTTTAAGCACGGTAACAACTGATTCACCCCCCCCCTTCTCAGTTGTCCAATAATCAACACCATAAATCCGAGCAGATCTAAAGATTCCTATATTTTTGTAATTAGAGATATAGTTAGTTTAGATATTCCTAAAATATATCCTGATCATTTATGACAGGATCTTTTGTAAATAAATGTATAAGTACTTCTCATTTCGAAGTATTCAGGGTTGATTTTTGCATCCAAGAAAGCGATCTTGTAATTTTCAAGCGAATTGATCAGTAATAAAAAAAAGGCTCTTTCACAAGATTCTCGTGTCAAATTGTTGGTGATGTGCATCTATCTTTGTTTATGTTTTTCATTATCTGTTAGCATTTTTATGTGTTTCCAATCCTAATTATTCAAAAGAAGGTTAAAGAACAAAATTTATTTCAATATACTTTGTTTCTGGCTTTGAATGATTTTTATGTTTTCAACTGAAATTTAGTAAAGGAATTCTTAATTGCTCTTTTACTTGATGGAATTCCTCTCATTTCTTCCCATTCACCTCATCTAAGTTTACCAGATCCAAACAGTTTAACTACCTTTCCCTATGAAGAAACCTTATAAAAGCTGAAACATATCTTTATTTTAAGAGACAGACCCCATAGCCCAATGGTAATTTAAGCATTTAATCAACCAAATATTTCAAACAAACAAACAAGTCTTGAACTATCATAACTAGCCTCATATTCTAATCCAAACAAATCTAAATCTTACATAGATATCCCTCTTTGAAGCTAGCAGGGCTGGATCCTAGCTTCCAAAGTGGTTTTGTGGTTACTTCTGTCCTTTCTTCTACAACCTCTAGAAATTACAGAGCGATAACAGTGCCAATGGTGATCTCTTCTACGATGCCTAGTTTAATGGAAATGCCAATTTTGATTGTGGGGAATATGTTGGCAATGTTTCCTTCTTCAAAATCATCGAGGACAGGAATAAGGTTTTTGAACCAGTCGATATGCCCCAGAGGAATAAAATCCTTGGTTTCGATTGCGCACAAGGAGGCTTGGTTAGGAGGGTGAAAGAACTCTTGTGAAAGAAAAAGTGCTCGATGATGGAGCACATTCCATGGGCAATCAACGGTGGTCAGTTCCTCCAAGATATCTTCATCGCAGTGGAAAATGCGAGAACAAGGGATCTTGGGAGATGGTAGGGGGAACCGTCAACAGATAATTGTTATTATCCTCAAGGGATGAGGACGTAGAAGGGATATCGTGTACGGGTTGTGATGGCTCGCTTGACATAAACCAAATGTCAAGACAATGTGGATGATACACAATGGTGGGGGGCAAGATCTCGTATGGGAGACTTGCCAAAGAATTGGGAGGATTTGGGGGAATATCCTCAGACTATCAAAATGTGAACCATTGAGGGATGGGGAGTAACTCGGGTTCAGGGGAGGTGGGAATGACAGTATCTGGGGATTGGATGAGGGGATTATACTGCATCACGACTGGTGGGGTGATTGGATGAGGTTGGATAGGGGTTGAGTGACGACCTTGGTATTCAACAATCAAAAGACATTGGTACATGAAATCAACAAGTGAATCATAGAGAGCACAAGGACATCTCATTCGCTTGGGGACTGATGAAGAAATATAACGAATGTCAGTAATGTGAGCATCAGTAGGGAGTGCCTGAGAGGGCTCAGGTAGAGATGCATGGTGTACGATGACTAATGTTTGGCGAAATTGAGGTAGAGATGGGAAATAATGAGTGTAGTGGTCGTATTTTGAGCATATGGCACAAGCGAAATTGGTTCGTAACGCTTTCTTGCATGTGGTTGAGGATTCCGCAGTAGCAGTGGAGGTACTGAGTGAAGTGGAAAGCAATGGGGTTGCTTTAGGGAGCTAGATAAGATTGTGTAAGTCAAGAAGAGTAGGACATTTGTTAGTGGGGTGTCCTTCTTTTTCGCATAGTGTGCAAGGAGGTTGAGGTCGGGGAGGGAGTGGAGCTATGGGATCTTTCTTCCTTTGTCTGCCCCTAGTGGTGGTGGTGTTGTCGCTAGTTGGGGG
>ML776853.1:1806275-1915142 GCA_009831015.1 Picea engelmannii | reverse complement strand
ACTAGTGGAACATCGATGTGGGGAGGGGACTTAGTGAGAGGATTATTGTATCTAATATCTGTTCTGTTAGAGGAAACTACACACACTTGTGGTGAAATAAATGAGTTTAGGAGAGGTGGTGCTCCATGATAAGTCCCTAACAAGGATGGGTCCTTGAATATTCCAGGCCCAATGTCAATGTTTGGAAAAGCATCCGAGCTAGCGCGGACAAGAGAGAGGATTTTATCAATGTTCATGGAATGATTAGGATCGTAATGTGTAAGTTGGTCGATGGTGACGATTTTCCCGTTATGGGGGAACATTATCATACGAAATACATAAGAGGCTACTGCCTTCATAGCATACATGTAGCTATGTCCGAAAAATATATTGTAATCAAGTGGGGTGTCGATAAATTCAATGTCTATCAAGATGGTTTTTCCCTCAAGTTCTATATGGACATTTTGGAATATCCCTTTAGGGGATGATGGTTGATCGTCATAAGCTCTCAGGGTGATGGCAGATGGTACTAGCTCAGGTGAGCCGAGTTTCTGCCATACTACTTTGAACATGATGCATGTGGATGCACCTTATTGATGATGCATCGATGATCTGTGATGTTCCAGATCTTAACTGGTATCTAGAAGGCTACCAGAGCGGGGAGGCGTGGTTCTCCGCTATCTAGATCAAAGGTGATGAGTCGAGTATCAACTAGGTCAACTGCCCCCAAGGTGGAAAGCAAGGATTTGCACTATGATGGATAGGTTTGGAGGACCTCCAACACAAACATGGATGCAAGATATTGTGCTAAATCATCGACCAAAATGTAATTATGGGTGGCCCTAGCATGAGGGTTATGTACATTCTGTCGTAAAGGTATGCGGGGTATACGAGGATTGGGTTCAGTGTTAGGGTGTGGGACCATCAATGGGTTTCTTGCTGTAGTTGGAGTTGTTTCTGAGGTGGTTGGGGTATCATCAAGAGGTATGCCATATGGATGGCTACGTGTTTGTAGAAGAATATCTTATTCGCTGGTATGGAGGATATTGCGATCGATTGGATTTTCAGGTTGATTGGGACCTGGGTTTTGATATTGCTCCATTTGTGGTGGGGTAGAGTTTATCTCTTGTTGGGTATTCGTCACATGTTGGTGTGGAATAAGGTTTTGCAAAATGTTTGGTGATGGTGGTTGCAAATAATGTGGTGGGGCCTACTGAGGGGCAGGTGGTGTCGAAGGACGTTGTGTGTTCATGGATTCTTTCATCCATTTGTAATCGGTAATTTGGGGGCAGTGGTGAGTATAATGTCCAAACTCACCACATAGAGCGCAAGGGAAGTTAGTTATGAGATTATTGTTCTACCCTTTTCATGGTTGAGTGTTATTGTTGCCCCCTTGGGGGTTTGGGTTGCCTTGATTCTGGTTGCCCCCAGGGGGACAGTTTTGTTGGGGGTTATTTCCTCCCGATCCTGGGTTGTTATTGTTTTGATTTTTTCCTTTCTTCTTGGAATTATTCTGCTGATGGGCTGGATTTTCTGTATTCAATTGTTCAAAAGAATGAACCTGTTGAATGGGAGAGGGTTGAACAAAGTTAACACCTGCATGTGGTTGTCCTGGTGTGGGAGAAATTGGTTGTGGAGGACTAGGAAATGGAAAATATGGGTTGTTTTGCGGAGATGATTAATATGACGTATATGAAGTTGAAGTATTCCCACTACTGTTGGGGTTATAGATGGGGGTTGGGGGTGGACCTGTACTTGTCTGAGAGACTAGATGCATCAGGGGTATCGGTGGGGGTCCCCCCAATGGTGGAGGTGGAGCCACATGATATGAATGTTGGTGAGTGGGAGGAGGGTAATAAGACATCCCTACGTATGGTTGAGGGTATTGATTTACACCATAAGTGGGGGTTGGGTGGCCATAAGGGTTGAGATGTGTCATAGAACTGATCAACCCATCCACAACATGAGAAACACCAGGTTTGTCCTGGCCAAATGGTAGTGGTCTGGGTGCATCGAGCAATACTGTGTATAAGTAACATGACTGGGCATATATGAGGTTGAATTGTTGGGCCTTGCTGATGGCTTCCTCTTATGATTGAGGAAAAGTGGATGCTACATCCTTGGAAATCACAGGGACGAGTTATTTAAGAAACCAATCGAGACGTTGTTCTTTGGTGGTTTTTGCTTTGAACTCGGAGAGAAGTTCTAAACCAATGTCATGACAAACTGACAATTGGAAAAAGGAAAAAAAGGCCTTGGCCAATGATTCAAAGGTCACATGGCACCCTGATTTTTCATCCAGATACCATTTGGTTGATGAACTAGTGAGGTTTCTTTGAAATAAACTCAAGCAGATGGAATCATCCATGATTTTGTTTGAAGAGAACCATAAGTAGAAGGTCATAACATGGTTGGCGGGGTCTTCCCCTGGTTTTCTTTCAAATATTGGAATGTCTGAAGGCAATTTGGTAGGCATATTGGGCCAAGTGGCATCATGTAAATTGGGGTCATTCACTAGTTTGGTTAAATCAAGAATGTTTAGGGATGCCAATTATGGAAAAGGGGGATCTGGTGGAGGATTAGTTCCAGCCATTGCTTGTGTAGGTAGAGAACCTGTCCCTTGAGAGGGATTTGGTGGGTTTGTACTTCTTCCTTGAGAAGAATTTTGACCCCTGCCTCCTTGTGAAAGAGAACCAATAGATGGATTGCCTTGGGTATTTGACCCAAGCAAAGTGGAACCAAGTAAAGCTGATCCCAAAATAGTAACACTCACTAGGGTGTGAGATGGTGGAGCCGATGAGTTGGCGAGACTAGGGACTCCTCCTAGAATAGGAGGGATATTCTGCAAGCATCTAGAATGACGAGGATTCCGTGGTTTCCCTATGGTTCCGACTAGAAAAGTGAATGTGTCCAAATGGTGACAAGAGAGAAATAAATGAACAAGTCCTTTTTTATATTTTTGACCTTCACAAAATAATATAACTCACAATTGCATGTAATCAAAAAAACATAATACATCAAATGTAAAATAAACAAGCATGTGGATGGGTTGATTTTTTCTGCGTGGGAAGAAAAAGAACAAAAATAAATGCTCGTGTCCTAAAAGACCTATCGTCCTTCCTTTCAATTTAACACTTGGACTTCCAATAACACTCGACAATGGGCTCTAAATCCACCAGAAGAGGAACTAGTGAAGGTTGAAGTAGTAAGTTATAATGAGGGGTAGAGGGTGCATATCCCGAAAGAGCTGGCGATATTTCCCAATATCCACACAAAATCTGACCAAGGTGTGATTGCAGCCCACAACCACCACCTGGGCAGATATCCTATGTTTGGCCACTAAGTACCTCGGTCAAAGTGTGAAATTTAGATTTTCAGCCTAAAAAATGGGTCACGGGCTGGATACCCTCACAAGAGTTGGGTGACTCAAGGAGGGATGTGCAGAACAACCGGACCTCGACCTTTGACCCTTCATGGATATCTCCTTGCCTTATGGTATATGAACACTTGACTTGTAGGATTTGAAGGATCCTTGTTCTCAACTTCTATTGTTTGAAAATGTCAGAACCTGATAACGAGGGGTTATTTGGATTCCTAGCCCCGAGATCCTACTTAGACTAAAAAATTTCTTTAGGCACCTCTCGTGGAGGAAAATTTAGTGCATTTTTAGAAATTTTTTAGATGGAGTGGGCTGAGAGATTGGGGTCATGGACCAACCTCATTTGAATTAAATTGGTGTGGAAAATTTCCAAAGAAGTAGTCAGATCTTTTGGAGTTCCTTTGAAGTACTTGGTGGGTACTTAAAAATAAATCTTACTTCAACCTCCACTATTCTAATAGAAATAATGTGTGTGATGAGTGGCTTTGTGTGCAAGAAAGTGAAAAGTGTGCAAAATATTTTTAATAAGTTAAGTGTAAGATTGTAGCATGTGGACTTCCTATGGTCCTTCAAATCTTCTTACCTAGCTTACTATGTTTCTTTGGTACAACCTTGCAGAATATTTAAAGCCCTATAGAACTAGCAATGTGGACATATGGGTCCTTACTTGGTCCTTTAAACTCCCTAGAATGTTGTCTATACTAGAAAAGATTTAGAAACTATCCTAGGATTGTAGACATGTGGGCATGTATGGGCACTTAAAAAGATTTAAGATAATTTTCAAAACCAAGAGTTACCCTAGGGGGGTTTTGTCCTCTCCTAATGATTTTTTAAGGGAGATGAAATTTCCTTTCAACCACCTTTTCCGATTCCCAAGATCACACTTGGGTGAGGGGGAAGAGCATTCTTAGGGTTTAAAATTGATTTCTAGTCCCAAATTATTTGATTGTGTTTGAAAAAGAAATAACCTTAACTAAAAGTTTTAAATGCCAAATGAGGCATCCATGTGGAAACAAAGCAAAGAGAATAATTGTGATTCTTTTTACCCCTATGTGCTTATGTTGGCTAACCTTTATTGTAAGAAAGGAATCTAAGTGAAGTGTGATTGCTTTACAAAGTGCAAAAAATTAAAATTTGAAGGCAAGGGGCCCTCAAACCACTCAAAAAACCCTTACAATTTGCAAAAAATTGAACTTGTGTGTGGGTTGTCGTTCTGTCATTCGTGCTAAGAGTGCAGAATGTGTATAATGCATGGGTTTATGAAATATATTACACACATAGAGTGTAGAGTGCGCATAATGTGCGTCTATGTTCTTCGAAAGCCGTGCACTTCCTGTTATGCGTCAAGAAAGAAATTTCAAAATGAAATTCTCTTGCCTTAGCTCTGAATTTTGACTTTGGAAGGCTAAATTAGGTCGATTTTGGTACCTGCATATCCAAACAATTAGAAAGAAGTGCTCTCAAGGCTTAAATAGGGAGGAATTTGATTCAAAATTCCCCAATATGGTCGCCAATCTGTTGTGTTGGTTTTGTCACTTGGGTGAGAAAAAACACAACACTTACTTGCCTAGTTAAGTTAGCTAAACAAGACAGAGAGTTGTGAGTTGATTAGATAGCCAAATACACATGAAACAAAGTAATAAAAACAAAAGGAAACAAAGGTTAGAAAAACTTCAAAGAACTAGAACCATGAAAAATGAAAATGATAATCATATAGCTACCAATGGATTAATGTATTGATAGGCTAGCACCGTAGAGAAAGGCAAGGATGATTAGAAAAACTTGAAAGAAATAGAACCATGAAAAATGAAAAATGACAATCATATAGCTAGCAATGTATTAATGTATTGTTGGGATGTTTTACAGGAAGCATGTGCTTGTCATTGATGGTAAGAACAACAACGACGATGGAAAACAGGAAAAGCATAAGCTCAGGAGGAGAAGAGAACAATATGCAGAGATCAAAGCTCAGAAGGGAAAGCGCAGTACATAAACATGATCAAGATCAAATCCTTGATCGTGGATCTGCTTCGAGAGTCTTCATGACCGTTGGATCACTTTAAGTGGAAGGATAGGATAAGCGGGGAAAAACGATTGAGAATTCGATTATCCAAATTTTCATCAGCCGTCGGATTGAATTAGTGGAAGGATAGGATAAGCAAGGGCTGAGATCTGAGATCTCGATCACCCGAATTTCCGTCAACCATCAGATTGAATTAATGGAAGGACATGATAAGCAAGGGCTAAGATCTGATATCTCGATCACCCAAATTTCTGTCAGTCATCAGATCAAATTAATTGAAGGATAAGATAAAAAGGGTACAAGGTTTGAGAATTCGATTAGCTGAATCTCCATGAGCCGTCAGATCAAATTGAATGGAAGGATAGGATAAGAAAAGATGGAGAGCCATTGGATTTAATCCAAGGAAAAGATGCATCACAGACAGATCGATTCGTTGATCTAAGATCTTGATGAAATGAACATCATTCGTTTTGGTTCTAAAGATGTGAGGAGGTTACGCTTCGGAGAAATATCTTCGAGGGTTCTTAGTTTGAGATTTGAAATATACAAAGTTCGGAGAGCCATAGTAAATATCAACTGTTAGATAAAGAGGGATACGTGGCAATGGATCGCGAGCTCCGAAAAAATCACTTCTAGAGTTTCAGTTTGAGATTTTAAATTCCCGAAGCCCGGAGAGCCGGAGAGCCAAAGTAAATTCTTGATCGTCGGATCATCTGAAGTAGATCCTAATCATCAGATTGTCTAAAGAAGATCTCAAGTGTCATATCGTTCGAAGTGAATCTGGGCCGTCTGATATAGAAAAGACGTGTCGACCGTCGGATCACCCAAAGTAGATCTCAATCGTCAGATCGTCCGAAGCAGATCTCAAGCGTCAAATCGTCCAAAGTGAATCTGGGTCTTCTGATCCAGAAAAGATGTGTCGACCGTCGGATCATCCGAAGTAGATCTCAGTCGTCAGATCGTCCAAAGAAGATCTCAAGCATCAGACCTTTCGAAGTAAATCTGGGCCGTCTAATCCAGAAAAGACGTGGCGTAATCCTATGGACTCCGGGTAAATACCCGAAGTAAGCCTCAATTGTTCGATCCAAGAGGACACGTGGCAGTAATACACATACTTCGAGGGGAAGTAAAGTTTGAGACTTGAGATTTCAGAAGTCTGGAGACTCAAAGGAGATCTCAACTGTTGATCGAGAAAGGGGTGGTAGAACCTTCGATCTGGTTGAAAGATCAAATTCCTAAAGTAGAGGCAGAGTCATCGATTGAGAAGGACAGGTGCCCGTAGATCATCGACTCCGAAATATTGACGTACGAAGAAAAGCAGGGTTTGAGATTTGGAACTCCCGAAGACCAGATCACAAAGTAAATTACAGTCGTTGATTTAGGAAGGTTAGATTTGATTCGAAAAACTTGAGAGGACAGATATGAATCGTCAGTTCAGGAGCACTGTCAAGATTGTGAGATTGACGGTCCCGTCACATTGCGAGGATTGAAGGTGCGCGGACATTAATGAGTTGAGGGTGGGCCGCAATAGAAACCATGGTTTTGGAGAAAGGACATGTGGAGGCTAGAGGTAAATTGCGGGGTGAAACACAATTTGTTTTAAACCACCTTTGGACGCGCCCGCAATCGCGTGGTCACATGAGTTCATCGCCCAAGGTCATATCGAGAATGAAGCTAGTGCTCGCTAGGCGTTAGTTTGGAGATCGGGAGTCTGGAAGTTGGGAGATTCAGGGTTGGCTCATATCCAAATACCCAAAACGCGAAGTCCCGAAGTGCTTGGCCCTAGGTCACAGCCAGCGGTCACGTGGAGAAAGAGAATAGAGGAAGGAGCCAGCGTTGCTAAGATCCACTTCAGAGATCGAGAGTTGGGAGAATTGAGATGTCTCATACCAAGATTCCCAAAGTTGCGAGTCACGAAGCACCTTTTGGATAGGCGTATGGTCACTGTCGATGGTCACGTGAAGAAAGGGGCCTAGAAGCCAAAGAAGCCAAAATGACTAGCTGTAACTGATAGAGAAGATGAAGAGTTTCGGTTGCCAGAGAAGCCAAAGAATATTTGGATAATGATCATTGATGATGAACATATTCAGCATAACCACCAGAGAAGACGAAGAGTTGTGATGATGATCTGGCAGAGGATTTGGCGTGAGAAAGACATGCATAACAGAGAAGAGTGTGTGTTTCCTAGAGCGTTATGCATGTGGGTAGAATGTGACCATGTACAAGACCTGATTTGGAGAACAAAGGTGCAACGTATAGCATTGAGATACAACACAGAGTATAAATAAAGAAGAGAAGTTGAACAGAGGCATCAGTGTGTGCAGAGGAGAAAGACCAGAGTATAGAAGTGGAATAGAGCATAGAAGTTGGAATAGGTAGAGGAGACATGGAGCTGTAACATACCATATCAGAGACAGAGCAAGTAAGTAAAACTTTGTAAGATTCAATCAGGGTGGTAGGGTGGTGCTAGGGAGGATTGCAGTCCTCTGAATTCTAGTTGGTGCTAGGGAGGATTGCAGTCCTCTGAATTCTAGTTGGTGCTAGAAGATATTCTGGGAGTTGGTGCTTCCATCTAGTGGGTGCTAGAGAAACCTGGGAGTTGGTGCTTCCATCTAGTTAGTGCTAGAGAAATTTGAGAGTTGGTGCTCTCTGCAAGTTGTAGCTTACTATCATAGGTTGTAGCCTCATATTTGAGTAGGAGCTCAAAGACTGTGATGTACATGAAAGTTGGAGCTTGATTGACATACTAAGAAGAAGAGGTTTTCACCCTTTATGGGTTTCCTCATGAAAATTAATGTTTCTGTGTATTCTGTGTGATTGATCAAATATTGTATATCTATGCATGTTAAGTTATCAATAACACATTAAATAATAATCTAGAAAGAATAAAAAAATAACAAGAAAAGTTTCAAGCTTATTTATATAACTGATTCACCCCCCCCTCTCAGTTATATTTCCAACAATTCGTATTAGAGCTGATGCCTTTGATCAAAGGTAGATCCACAAGCTTGAACATGACTAGTCATGATGGAAGTTCAACTAATAAACCCCCTTTGTTTGATGGAACAAACTTTGCCTTCTGGAAAATAAGGATGAGAACACATTTAATGTCTTTGGGTGTTGATGTTTGGGATGTCGTTGAAATGGGATATGTGAAGCCTGTAGTCTTGGCCTCAAAATATGATAAGTTGGAGTTTAGATTTAATGCAAAATCAATGAATGCCATCCTCAGTGGACTTGCTGAAGCCGAGTTTGTGAAAGTCATGCACTATGATTAAGCAAAAGTTATGTGGGACAAGCTGATAAGTAGTTATGAAGGTAATGAAAAGGTGAAAGAGGCAAAACTACAGACTCACAGACTAAAATTTGGGCAGTTAAAGATGGATGAAAAAGAAACTATCAGTAAGTACTTCTTACGTATAGAAGAACTTGTCAACACTATTAAAGGCCTAGGTGAAAAGATAGATGAACCTTTTCTAATCCAGAAAATATTAAGATCTCTTCCTAATAGATTTAACTCAAAGGTATCTGCTATAGAGGAAATAACTGGCCTCAAAACTTTGACACTAGATAAACTTCTTAGAACCCTAACTGCTTATGAAATGACAATCACCAAAAGTAAATCCACTACAAGAGAGGTATCCTTTAAAGCAGATAAAAACACAGACTCCGATATAGATGAGATTGAAGCAAATTTTGTGAGAAGACTAACGAAAGGATTAGGCAAATACAAAGGTAAACTGCCCTTCAAATGTTTCAACTGTAGTAAAATAGGTCATTTTGCATCTAAGTGTCCTCACAAAAGAAAGGATCAGACATATGACGATGAAGAGAAGCACAAACACAAGAAGGTATATAAAGAGAATAATTTTAAGAAGAAAAGCCTTTGTGTAAACAGTGATGACGATCCTTCAGATGATGAAAGCATTGACTATTCTATTGAAAGTAAAATAAATGATATCATGCTAATAGCTTTAAAAGACCTAAATACTAAAGATACATGAAGTGAGTTCGCTGATTGTGAAGCAGTAGTAGATCTTGAAGGAGAACTTGTCAGTGCCATGGAAGAGATTGACAGACTCAGAGAAAAGAAAAAGAAAAAAAAAACAATTACTGCTCAGGTATGAGAAAATAGGCAATGAACCATCTAAAGAAATTGCTCTGCTGAAGGTTAAGTTAGAAGAAACTAAGAAGATTGAAGACATCCTCAAACAACAATTGAAGGAAGCCGAAACAAAAGGTGAAAATTTGGAAGCTGAAGTAGTGACTGTAAAAAAAGACCAAGAGAAATTCCAGGCCTTATATCATCAGAATGTTACAAGTATTAAAGCCTCAAAAGGATTAGCCTCCATTCTGAATCAACAAAGGAATTCAAAGTTGAAAACTGGTTTGGGTTATGAAGAGGGATCAAGTAGTGGTTAGCCAAGCAACAAAGAATCCATCAAGTTTGTCAAATCTACAACCATTGACAACAACAAACCTGCAGAAACAAAGGAAGAGAATCAACTGCCAAGGAGGAGTGAAGGAAAGTTACCAGAACTGAATCTGTAGAACAAAGAAATAATACATCCTCTACTCAAGGAAGTCATCAACATGGAAGAAATCGACCTGCTCAAAGAAGACAACCATTTTCCAGGTACAAAGTTTTTTTCTATGGATATTGTTTTTAATAATCTAACTTTGGCCACAAAGCTGTAAATTGTTCTTTAAGATTTAGACATGAGCAATCAAGACAACCAAAGAATAAATATTTTCCACAACAAAAAATGAGACAACCAAGTAACAAACAAACACATACTACAAATCATGTGATGGATGGGAAAAAGACACAGATTAAACATAACAATCATTATGATCCTTTATTCAATGAACCAAAATGTTACATTTGCCATAATTATGGACATAAAGTTGCAGATTGTCGCTTAAAGAACTATAAGCCAGATTCAAATCACAGAGCTAAAAATGTCAAGGTTTGGAAGAAGAATGAATATAACAAGTGTGGATTAGTGTTGTCAGCTCAAAGACAAAAAGATCCCTGGTATATTGACAACGGATGCTCTAGTCATATGACAGGTGACAAAAGTAAGTTCCTATCACTCAAAGAAAATAAATCAGGTAGTGTGACCTTTGGAAATGATGCTGCAAGAAAGATAATAGGTAAAGGTCTAGTAAGCTTAAGTAATGGAAGAAGAAAATCTCACGATGTGTTATTTGTTGATGGTTTAAAGCATAATCTTCTTAGTGTCAGTCAGAGATGTGACAGAGGATGTGAAGTCACTTTCACTGCCAAGAATTGTAAAATAAAGACAGTAAACACATGAGAGCTGATTGCAAAAGGGGTTAGAACTGAAAAAAATGTATATGTTATGAAGGAAGATAAGGAGAAATGTCATTTAAGAAAATTTGATGAAAGTTGGTTATGGCACAGAAGGCTTGGACACCTGAATTTTGATCACATTGTCAAACTGAATAATGAAGGTGATGTGAAAGACCTTCCAAGAATATCTAAGCCTAATAACTCTGTATGCGAATTCTGTCAAATGGGGAAGCTGACTCGTGCTCAATTCAAATCGAAGAGTTTCACATCTTCAGATAAGCTACTTCAAATTGTTCATATGGATATGTGTGGACCATCACAAAAGGAAGGAACTGGAGGAGAACATTACTTTATGCTAGTCATTGATGACTTCTCCAGACTTACGTGGGTTTCCTTTATGAGAGAAAAATCTGATGTGTTTGAGAAGTTCAAAAAGTTTAAGGTGTTAGTTGAGAATCAGACAGGAAGGAAGTTAACGACAATTCGCTCATACATGGGAGGAGAATTTATGTCAAGAGATTTCAAAGAATTCTGTGACAGACATGGAATTAAAAGAGAATATATTATTCCAGGTAATCCTCAACAAAATGGAGTTGTAGAATGCCAAAATATATCAGTTCAGCAGATGGCAAGGGCTATGATGAGTGAAAGGGACATTTCACAAACCTTCTGGGTGGAGGCTGTTCACACGACTGTTCATATTCTAAACAAAGCGCATCTAAGGCGAAACAATGATAAAACTCCATATGTTGTGGTTTGGTCGACCTGCATCAATCAATCACTTCAAAGTATTTGGAAGTAAATGCTACATTAAGAATAATGATGATCATATGGGAAAATTTGATAGTAGAGTTGATGAAGGTATCTTCTTAGGATATGCAACGAACAGTAAAGGATACAGAAGCTTTAACAAAAGAATGCATAAATTAATAGACTGTATTGATGTTCAAATTGATGAAGAAGCTCCTATAAAAGATCAACAGAGAATAAGCACTAAGCCAGATGAAAAAAGATGATGAGATTAATGAAAATGAAGAGCAAGAAATCTCAGAGTCACAAGAAGATGATGAATCAGGTGGAGAAGAGACACCCAGACAAGAAGAGTCAAGACAACAATCAACATCAAATCCTTCCTCTAGAATTACTCAAAAGAATCATCCTGAAAGTCAGATAATTGGTGAGAAAGACAAAGGTGTACAAACCAGGAGAAGGATAATCAAAGACACCGAGCAATCACATATAGCCTTCATATCCATGGTGGAACCCAAGAACTTTAATGAAGCCATTAAAGACGTAAATTGGGTAAAATCAATGAATGAGGAACTGGACCAGATTGAAAAGAATGACACTTGGGAACATGTTCCTAGGCCAACAAATAAAAATGTAATAGGATCAAAATGGGTCTACAAAAATAAGACGAATGAGAAAGGAAATATTGTAAGAAATAAGGCTAGATTGGTCTGCAAAGGATATGCTCAAATAGAAGGACTGGATTTTGGTGAAACATTTGCACCCGTAGCAAGATTAGAAGCTATTAGAATGTTTCTTGCCTATGCTTGTCATAAACAGTTTAAAGTCTATCAAATGGATGTCAATTCATCTTTTCTAAATGGAGATCTAAAAGAAGAAGTCTATATGGAACAACCAGAGGGTTTCCAATTGTTAGATAACCCTGACTTTGTCTGCAAGCTGAAGAAAGTCTTATATGGGTTGAAACAAGCTCCTCGGGCTTGGTATTACAGACTGGATAAGTATCTTCAAGACAAAGGGTTCAAGAGAGGAACAATTGACAACAATCTATATATAAAAACATAGGGTAATGATTTTCTCATTGTGTTGGTCTATGTAGATGACATCATCTTCGGAAGCAATAATGCTTCATTGGTACAATGGTTTGCTTCTGCCATGTAGTCTGAATTTGAAATGTCTATGATAGGGGCACTGCCATTTTTTCTTGGTCTACAAATTACTCAAAGGTCTGAAGGAATATTTCTTTCTCAAGAGAAATATCTAAGAGAAATGTTGAAAAGGTTTCAAATGGAAGATTCTACACCTATGAGCACACATATGGTCACTGGATGCAAGTTAAGCAAGGATGATGACTAACCTGATGTTGATCAAAGTTCATATAGGTCTATGATAGGCAGCCTATTGTACATCATAGCATCCTGTCCAGATATAATGCATGCTGTTGGAATGGTAGGAAGGTATCAGGCTGCACCTAAATAGAGTCATTTGTTAGCTCTCAAAAGAATATTCAGATACTTGAAAGGAACAATGAACTATGGCCTATGGTATCCTAGGAATCAGAATTTTCAACTATTAGTCTATTCAGACGCTGATTGGGATAACTGCGTGGATGAAAAGAAATGCACGAGTTGAGGTGCATTCTTCTTAAGAGATTCTCTTGTAGCATGGTTCAGCAAGAAGCAAGGTTCCATTTCCTTATCAACTATAGAAGTTGAATACATTGCAGCCGCCACTTGCTGTACCCAAGTATTGTGGATGATTCAGACACTTGCAGACTTGGAGGTAAAATATATTGCACCGATCCCAATTCATTGTGATAATACTAGTGCAATCAGTGTGTCAAAGAATCTTGTATTTCACTCCAAGACCAAGCATATACCCATCAAGTATCACTTCTTGAGGGAACAGGTGACCAACACTGTTGTTTCTTTGCATTATATTCCATCCAAATATCAGATTGTTGATATCTTCACTAAACCGCTTGCAAAATCTTAGTTTGAGTATCTACGCCATAAGTTGGGCATGACCCCACTATCAAGCTAAATAGTCTATCTGATCAGGGGGAGAGTGCTCCTAGTATATTTGATCAGGGGGAGAACAGAGTCACCCTCTATGTTCTTTGACATTGATGTCAAAGGGGGAGAAAAAGGTGTTGTCTGTATGCTACAGTTGGAGGTCTAAGTAGAATAGTGCAACCTTTCAGGGTTGCCATCAATGCCAAAGGGGGAGATTGTTGGCATGTTTTACAAGAAGCGTGTGATTGTCATTGATGGCAAGAATAAAAAAGACGATGGAAAACAGGAAAATCATAAGCTCAGGAGGAGAAGCGAACAATATGCAGAGATCAAAACACAGAAGGGAAAGTGTAGTACAAAAACATGATTAGGATCAAATCCTTGATTGTGGATCTGCTTCGAGAGTCTTCATGACTGTTGGATCACTTTAAGTGGAAGGATAGGATAAGTGAGGCAAAACGATTAAGAATTTGATTATCTGAATTTCCGTCAGTCGTTGCATTGAATTAATGGAAGGACAGGATAAACAAGGGCTAAGATTTGAGATCTCGATCACCCGAATTTTCGTCAGCTGTTGGATTGAATTAATGGAAGGAAATGATAAGCAATGGATGAGATATGAGATCTGGATCATCTGAATTTTCGTTAGCCGTCGGATCAAATTAATTGAAGGACAAGATAAACGGGACACAAGGTTTGAGAATTCTATTATCCGAATCTCCGTCAGCCGCCGGATCAAATTAAGTGGAAGTATAGGATAAGCAAAGATGGAGAGCCGTTGGATTTAATCCAAGGCAAAGATGCATCGCAGACATATCGAGCTGTTTGTCTAAGATCCTGATCAAACAGACATCATTCGTTTCGGGTCTAAAGATGTGAGGAGGTTACACTCCAGATAAATCTCTTTGAGGGTTCTTAGTTTGAGATTTGAAATGTTCGAAGTCCAGAGAGCCAGAGAGCCAGAGAGCCAGAGAGCCAAAGTAAATCTCAACTGTCAGATCTAGAGGGATACATGGTGACGGATCATGAGCTCCGGAAAAATCTCTTCGAGAGTTTCAGTTTGATATTTGAGATTCTTGAAGCCCGGAGAGCCAGAGAGCCGAAGTAAATTCTCAATCGTCAGATCATCCGAAGTAGATCCCAGTCGTCAGATTGTCAGAAGTAGATCTCAAGCGTCATTTCGTCCGAAGTGAATCTGGGCCATCTGATATAGAAGTGACGTGTCGACCGTCGGATCACATGAAGTAGATCTCAGTCATTAGATTGTTCGAAGTAGATATCAAGCATCATATCTTCCGAAGTGAATCTGGGCCATCAGATCCAGAAAAGACGTGTCGACCGTCAGATCACCTAAAGTAGATCCCAGTCGTTAGATCGTCCGAAGAATATCTCAAGCGTTAGATCATCCAAAGTAAATCTGGGCTGTCTGATCTAGAAAAGACGTGGCGTAATCCTGTGGACTCCGAGTAAAGACCTGAAGTAATCCTCAACCATCCGATCCAAGAGGACACGTGGCAGTAATCCGCATACTTCAAGGGGAAGTAAAGTTTGAGACTTGAGATTTCAGAATTCCAGAGACCCAAATGAGATCTTGACCGTTGATCGAGAAAGGGGTCGCAGAACCATCGATCTGGGTGAAAGATAAAATTCCCAAAGTAGAGGCAGAGCCATTGATTGAGAAGGATAGGTGTCTGCAAATCATTGACTCTGGAAGATTGGTGTACAGGGAAAAGCATGATTTGAGATTTGAAACTCCCAGAGCTCGGATCACAAAGTAAATTACAGTTGTTGATTTAGAAAGGTTAGATATGATCCACAAAACTTGAGAGGACAGATCTGAACTGTCAGTTCAGGAGCACAGTTAAGATCGTGAGATCGACGATCCTGTTGCATTGCGGGGATTGAAGGTGTGAAAACTTTAATGAGTTGAGGGCTAGCTGCAATCAAAACCACAGTTTTGGAGAAAGGACACGTGGAGGCTCAATGTAAATTGTGGGGTGAAACAAATTTTGTTTTAAACCACCTTTGGATGCACCCACAATCGCGTGGTCACATGAGTTCATCGCCCAAGGTCATATTGGGAACGGAGCTAGTGCACGCTAGGTGTTAGTTCAGATATTGGGAGCCCGAAAGTTAAGAGAGTCAGGGTTGGATCACATCCAAATACCCGAAACCTGAAGTCCCGAAGTACTTGGCCTGAGGTCACAACCAACGGTTACATGGAGAGAGAGAATAGAGGAAGGAGTTAGCGTCACTAAGCTCCACCTCAAAGATCGAGAGTTGGGAGAATAGAGTTGTCTCATACCAATATTTCTGAATTCATGAGTCACAAAGATCCTTTTGGATAGGCGTATGGTCATCGTCGATGGTCACGTGAATGAAGGGTCCTAGAAGCCAAAGAAGCCAAAATGAGTGGCTGTAACTAACAGAGAAGACAAAGAGTTGTGGCTGCTAGAGAAGCCAAAGAATCTTTGGATAATGACTCTTGATGATGAACAGATTCAACATAACCACCAGAGAAGACAAAGAGTTGTGATGATGATCTGGGAGAGGATTTGGCGTGAGAAAGACATGCATAACAGAGAAGAGTGTGTGTTTCCTAGAGAGTTATGCATGTGGGTAGAATGTGATCGTGTATAGGACTTGAATTGGAGATCAGAGGTGCAACGTATAGCATGCAGAGACAACACAGAGTATAAATAAAGAAGAGAAGTTGAACATAGGCATCAATGTGCGCAGATGAGAAAGAGCAGAGTATGGAAGCAGAACAGATCATAGAAGTTGCAATAGGCAGAGGAGACATAGAGCTGTAACAGACCATATCAGAGACAGAGCAAGTAAGTAAAGCTTTGTAAGATGCAATCAGAGTGGTAGGGTGGTGCTAGGAAGGATTGCAGTCCTTTGAATTCTAGTTGGTGCTAGAAGATATTTTGGGAGTTGGTGTTTCCATCTAGTGGGTGCTAGAGAAACCTTGGAGTTGGTACTAGAGAAATATGAGATTTGGTGCTCTCTGTAAGTTGTAGCTTGCTATTAGAGGCTATAGCCTCATATTTGAGTTGGAGCTCAAAGATTGTGATGTACATGAAAGCTGGAGCTTGATTGACATCCTAAGAAGAAGAGGTTTTCACCCTTTATGGGTTTCCTCATGAAAATTAGTGTCTATGTGTATTCTGTGTGATTGATCAAATATTATATATCTATGCATGTTAAGTTATTAGCAACACATTAAATAATAATCTAGAAAGAATCATAAAATAACAAGAAAAGTTTCAAGCTTATTTATATAATTGATTCACCCCCCCCTCTGAGTTATATTTCCAACAATTGTGAGTTGATTAGATAACCAAATACACATGAAACAAAGAAATAAAAACAAAAGGAAACAAAGGTTAGAAAAACTTGAAAGAACCAAAACCATGAAAAACGAAAATGACAATCATATAGCTACCAATGGATTAATGTATTGATAGGCTAGCACTATAGAGAAAGGCAAGGACTTATGAATCCCCTCTTCCTCCTTGGGAGGGCTCTTGAGTTACCTAATAGAGAGCTCTTCTCTTAATACAATGGAAAGTAACAATGGTGAAGAATTACAATGCCAGTCCTCTCAAGAGGCGAGTGGAATGACCCTTGCTATAGTGCTTGATTCTCCAAGAAGAATTCTTGCAGCATAACAATACCTTGAAGTTCTTATTTTTCTAGCACACCCATGGCACATATTTATTGTGTCCATTCATGGCAAGATGTAATTGGTTCGTAATGTGAACAAGGGTCCTTTTAGGGCACTTCCTAGCCCTTGACCAGCCTCCAAGCTATATTTCGCTTAGATCTGAGTGTCAAATTGTGTTAGGGGTTGGACTGGAAGTGGTTGAGAGGTTGACAAGATTCATAAATGTGTTGTTCATGAGAAGTGCACGGGTTTGCTCATAAACAATTGCGCATTCTATGAACAATGCACAATTAGGGTTGTGTTGGCCCACACATTCTATGCACAGTGCGCACGCTTCCTTTGGTGAATTTGCGCACTTTGATTTTTGAACCAAGTATATAGTTTTATGCCTTTTTGATGGATTTTGATGTTGTAGGTGTACTAATTGCTTCTAGAATTGTTGTCTTTCTTCAACCATTATTTGTAATGCTACAGACGATTTTTCGGTGATAACATGACTTATATATATATATATATACTTCTCTAGTTCTTGAAACTACTTATTTTTCTAGTAGAAATTCTTAATTTAATAAAACAAGTAACTTTTATTATGGTAAAGCCTAGTAAAAGTTCCTTTGATTGAAAACTTTTACCTAACTGAGCTTATTCAGTCTGGATCCTTCCATAAAAACTGCTGGATAGGGTATATATGCTAGGATAGGCATCTTCTCCTTCCATAAGAATAAGTTGGTCTGCAGGCTGAAATGATGGCTAGGTGTTTCCTCTCAACCACAATCACCTGATGACGTAGAGAAGCATTGATTTGGCCTTCAGGTCTTTCGTCATTTGTTTCAATCGGATGCTAGCCAAAAAATGCAATTGCGCCTTAGGATGAAATACATGGTGTCATGTTGTTATTATGTATGAACCAACAATAAAAGGAAACAACCTTCCTTCCCTTTTTGAAAACGAATGGAGTTTCCAACACGTCAGATGCCAAGACGACCAACAAGGTTTTCTCAGGGAAGAATCCCCTTCAAGAAGATCACCTTCCATGCTAACACAACTAAAAAGACACATTTAGTAAAGCGGAAACTCTTGCATATGGTTGTGGCTTACTCCACAACGTTCTCTTATATAATCTAACACACATCGGGAAAGAGTGCTGACGGAACCAATGATTTTATCCAACGAACCATCGTACTTAGAGATCGAATATTGATGTGTGTGACACATGGTCAATGATCTCAATCATCCATCAGTCCTATATAAGAGAATAATGATTGGAAATGATCACCATATGCGAAGCCAATCTATCGTATCGAGGGATCGACTCACTCGTGTGACAACTTCCACATGCAAAAAAATCCGTTAAAATATGGCCTTATCCAATTTTGAATGATTTGAAGACATGTGGCACCCTCACATTAGCTACCACTTCAAAATATGTGAAACACACAAAAATTTGGATGGAAACATTGATGACATCATCAAGGTACGAAGACCACGTGGTAGATAGGTGTTGGTCCAGGTGGTTGCCCATATGACACCTTTGTCAGTGCTCGGTGGCATCTGGTTGGGCTGTGTGTCTTTCGGTCAACATGACTCATGAGCAGGTGCATACGTAAAAGAGAATCATTGTGCACATGTGTTAATTCAATATCCATCCACGTAGGATCCCAAGTGTCAGTGGAGATGTTCCAGTGACAATCTTGTCCTCGTCATTTACCTCCATGTCATTAACTAACTAGACATTGATTTTTTATGCAACAGGGTGGCTTCTGGGATACCGTAGGTGGTATCACATGCTCGTGCTAGTGGTTTACCCTAGGCCTAGAGAAATGCGAAACCAATACAAAACAACCATGTAGAAAGGCCAAAATCCACCATATCATCACCAAGCTTCATTAAAAAGCAAGCACTTTCTTGATGCGAAGTGCATTGTGAGTCGTAGATCGTAGGAGTGGCTACATGCTCCATTTATGACTGTTGATCATGTAACACATGGTAGTTCATGATGAGATGTAGGTTTTAACCCCTAGTTGTAGCACTTGGTCACTGGTATAGCTCCTCTACTTGCGCACAACTTCATTCTATGTGTTTTAAGCCCATTTTTGGCTCGCAATAAACACCTTTTCCTTTATTTTATCCTATTTTACCTACATATACCTTGTTTCTTTGAAATTTATCACTGTTAGCATGATTTTTCCTCACTCAGTAGGTCTAAAGTAGTTCCCTTTACTCAATAAAAACACAGATCAGGGATTTAATTATCCACAATTACATAGTTCCATTAAATGTTTTTGACACTGTACTAACATTTGCTCCAATGGGGACAACATATCCCTATGATATGCTGAAAAATATAGATTGGTTGCCTTATCCATTGGGCTATGGAGTCTGAGATCAAGACCTGTAATGCAAATATCTTTTGTGGTAGGATAGATCGCCCCCGATGCTCACCATCTTATCATTATGAAACCATATTTATTTAAACATAAATTAAAATTTCACAATTAACATTAAAAAGAAAAGGAATTTTGCAGAAATGAGTGAAAGGAGGAAAACTAAAATATTATTGTACAGGGAGGATACACTTAGAGCTTAGCGTTGCATAAAATGCTTGAGAAACCTCCCACTGACAGGGGATCCCAATACAACACCATCAATATGAGATAACTCATAAATGTTGTTGTCATGGACTGCATTAATTTGAAAAGGTCCCATCCAAAGGTTATCGAATTTACCATGTTTCCCTTGGCCTCTCTTATTGAATCCCATTTTAAAAGCAGATCTCCAACAATGAAGTTCCTTTCCTTAGATCTCTTGTTGAAGATCTTCTTCATATTTTCTTGATGTTCTTGTGACTTAACCAATACATATTTTCTCTTTTGTTGAACTTCTATGAGATGATGAATTCTCCTCTGTGCATAATTTGGCTCTGCTACTTCATCTTGTAATAATTGATAGAAATTAGGGCAAGAAAATATCAAAGAAAATAAAATAACTAACAAAATTGAGAAGACAAAGAAGATGGGCAGGAAAAGGAATATGCTCAATTCAAAATCATATGTACATCAATGGTACATTAATAATACATCTCAAAGTAACGACCTCATAATCATATCACAACTAACTAGTTGTTAAGGTCTTGTTAGGACTTAGGATTGTTTCTAACAAACCCCCCTTTAATCTTAAGTCCGTACAAATGTATTAGCTCAACAACAAAGACTAGTGCAAAAGATGATAGAGTCTCAACTGAGGCGTGGAGTCTCTAATTGAATAATTTATTTTCTTATGATTGGGGGTTTACAGTAAGGTGGGATGACCTTAGTCTTCAGTGGCTAATTCTTCCAATCTGTAACTCATGGTCTGAAATCTCATGAGTGTCAATGAAGATTTGTCTGAAAAAACCACCAAAAGTGGATGTCATAACCAAAGTCTAGAAAACTCATTGTGTAACAAATGATCTAGAAATCTTGTAGGTGTTCACTGAAGTGAACCCAAAATTGATGAGAGCAAACCCTAATGATAAGTGAATTGGCTACATGTCCAACACATCCCAAATCTTGAAAAAATGTCTAACAATCCTGAATGCGGCAAGCACAAATGCAAAAGAAATAATTGTCCTCTACTAGATCCAAAGATCATCCCTATAAAGTTTGAAAACTATTAAGTGAACAAATAAGTTCACAAACTGCTCTCAAAAATCAACACACTAAAAAACTATTAATAATATTGCTGATAGAAAAAATTGTCCAAAGGCATTCAAACCCTGTATCCATAAAAATATGCATCCATAAAAAACCTGTGTAGTAAACTAGGTGGATCGCTAGTACTATCACAAATCCAAATTGTGGATCAAAATGATGAACTGTCATCAATGTGTCGAACCGTCAAACCACCATCAAAGTCACAAGGTGATTGGAATCTATCGAATGCCAAAATGTGGCAAGTCATCCATCCAATCGAATGTCCATCAAAAATCTTGAATCCATCATAAACTGCCAAGTGCTAAATTGTCTCGGCGAAAATCATCCAATCAGGAAACAAACATCATGTCCTGAAACAATCCTTGATCATCCATCATCGAAATAATCGTCAAAAACACTTCAAAAACATTCTTTTTTGACAACCCACTACTAATCAAAATGGAAGCCTATTCTCTATGATCATTTGGTTCTTTGTGGGCGACTCCATGGGAAACCTTTCCAAACCCGAAAAATGCAAAAATAGTGGATGCAAAGAATAAAAACCCATATGTGGTCCATCCTGGTTCAAAAATAGTACAAGGCACATACAAATTTGCACTCAAGAAAATGAAGAATCAAACAATACCATAATATCTCTATGGATCAAAATCGAAAGTTCGTGTCTCCCGAAGTATTAGTTGCTCAAGACATTTACGTCTGATTTACATAGGTGGCCTGCTTGACCCAGAAGTTTCCAATAGTTATATTTGACATGTTTATTTCACTTCCAGTTGATCATATTTCTCTCCTTCGTTGCACAGTCTCACTGCACTTCACCTCCATGGAAAAAATTCATGGATCTCAATATTACCAGGCCATTAAGACCAAAGGTGCTCTGATACCACAAGACAAAAATTAGGGCAAGAAAATAGGCAAGAAAATAGACAAAATTGAGAAGACAAAGAAGACGGGAAGGAAAAGGCAGATGCTCAATTCAAAATCATGTGTACATCCATGGTACATTAATAGTACATCTCAAAGTAACCACCTCACAACCATATCACAACTAGATAGTTGTTAAGGTCTTGTTAGGACTTATGATTATTTCTAACAATAATTCCATCACTCGAAGTCCTAGATGAATGGGGAAAACAACATCAATCCCATACATCAATTGGAAAGGAGAAGTACCAATGGATCCTTTTGTACTTATTCTATCGGCCCATAAAGCATAATTGAGATGAGAATCCTGCGATTTCTTGTTTCAGGACAACATATTCTTAATTATCCTAATCAAGCTTTTATTTGATGATTCTGCCAATCCATTGTTGGAGTTTTGGAAACTTCAGGCAATTATTCTCCAAGGAAAAATACAAGAAACCATTACAATAGACCCTAGAAGACAGAAGAAGAAGTCAACTCCAGTAAATTATTAAAGAAAAATATTGTTAAAGGAAAAGTGGCAAGTCATCCCTGGCAAGTAAATCAAGGTGCTGAAACAAGTATAAATAAAGGCAGTCTCATTTCATTATGACACATTCACACTCACCTTCTCATCTAAGGCGCAAGTTTGGAGAAGCGCTAGTTGCAGCTAGCAAAAGACGTTGGGGGGATCTTGGAGGTTATCTTGAAGGCGCTATCCTCTCTCTTGGTATTTCTTGGTCACTTTACTATTCCGCTAGCTCTGGGAGAGGCGCTAGACTTGGGGTGGATACTATGTATGATATTTTGTGCTTGATGGAGGCACTCTAGTAATGTTTTGGACAATATTCTTCTAGAGAAAAGTTGGCTGGGTTTTTCCCATGAAAGGGTTTTCCTAGGATATTTCTTGTGTCTCTTGTCTCTTGTGTATGGTGTAATTATTTTATGATAACAATAATACAATTGTAAGCAAATAATTATCAGACTCAAATTAATTAAAACACCAACATGGAATCAGAGTCGGTTACCTTCAAGACAGTCTAGCAACTAGAAGGAGAGATATTAAGTTTTGTAGTTGCACAATTCCTTTGTAGAGCTCATTAAGCACTTGTTCCAAGTAGTTGGGACTATTTCCACTTCAGAGCAACTCGCCTAACCCTAGCGCACTCACTGCAACACTCAGATTGTAGCTTTGTGAAGTTTGAAATTTTGGGATTTTTCAGTCCTATGGTTTCTTCCAAAGAAAGTGATTTATGAAGCAGATCAATGATATCTCATAAAAAAATATTGCCTTGCATTTGAATTTTGGTTTGACATCAAGCAAGGTATTGTTATTAACCCTAAATTTGAAATTGTTAATGGCAACTACCATCTTACCAGAAGATAGGATAGAAGGAGCCTCAAACTTTAGGTCCTAGAATACCAGGCTTCTACTACTTCTAGATGAACATGATCTTTAGAACTATGTGAAGGAGAAAATTACAGAACCTAAAAATGAGAAGGAGAAATATGAATACAAGAAGAAACAAGCTAAATCCAAAAGAATCTTGTTAGATATCATGAGGAGTCACCTGATTCCGCACATCGCTGAGTTGAAAATTACCAAAGAGATGTATGATGCTCTGGTAGGATTATGAAAGCAAGAATGTTAATCGAAAGCTAGCCTTGAGAAATCAAATCCATTGTATCAAGATGACCAAGGAACATACATTTGTTACCTTCTTCATGAAGGTCTCTTAGACAAGATATCAACTAAAAGAAATCGAAGAAGATGTTGCTGTATCGAAGCTTACCTCTATAGTTCTTAATGGGTTTCTAGATTCATGGGAACCATTTATTCAAAGCATTTGTGGATGAGAAAATTTCCCAAGTTTGAAGACCTATGGGTTGATTTTGTCCAAGAAGAAACTGGTAAATTATCCAGAGATAGTTTGTAGAGACCTCAGGGTGAAGAAACACAAGCTCTTATACCCCATACAAGAAAAGGAAAAGGAAAAATAAACCTTGGAATGAATAAAATAGGTAGAAGATCAACTTCAACTAATGAACATAAGAATAAAGATATGTCAAAGATCAAGTGTTGGAATTGTTCTACATTTGGACATTGTTATCGTACAAGTTGTAGGTTGGGAAAATCTCAACCCAACCACCAATTGGAGACAACATAGAGAGCACCTACCCACTGTCATCTTAGGTAGGTGTTACCGTCAATTTAGAGGTGAGGTAGCCACCTCAAGGGGGGAATCCTATTTACCTTAGGGGGGATTGAGATAGAAAATGTGATGTATGAATCGATTCTGTTGAAATATTGTAACTGCAAAGAGTATTATGCTTATTATTGAGTTATTATTAATTAGATAAATCCGATTTTGTGGATTGATCATGTCGGGCTTTGTAAATGACTAAATCCCTTGTTGTGGATTGGTCAAACCCTAATTATATGATTCTAATTAAGAAGTCGACCCCCATGCCTAATTAAAGAAGTTTTAGCCACGAAGAGAAGAATTCGACCCTACTTGATGAAGAGACACCTCCCTAGCGCCTGCCAACGAGTATAAATAAGAGAGACTAGTGCCTCATTAGCTCACTCACTCATTCACTCAACAAGTCAAGTTTGGAGATAACTGCAGTTGGGAGAAGAAGGAAGAGAGAGGCACATTGCCTAATATTTTTCATTCTTTAGTGTTTGGTATTTTATCTTGGCATTGTATTGGAAATCTATATTAAGGAAGTTTTTCTTGGGTTTTCTCCCCCATGAGGGTTTCCCAGGATAAATGTTGTGTATCTTGTGATTGTGTATCTCTTAGTGATCCTAACTATGCTATTGTTATCTAGTAAATTGAAAAGAAACTTAATATCTGCTCTAAAAATTAACATGGTATCAAAGCTAAGTTGAAGAGAGAACCTTTCATTGGATAAGAAAAAACATCACTGTTACCGTAAAAGAAAATTAGGGTTTTTTGTTGGAGAAGAATTTCAGCCTAAACACTTCTAGGGAAGTGTGCCCTAGCCTAGAAAACTCATTAGCATCTTCAGCGCACCTTTTCAATGGAAAGAACTCCCGAAAAGTGAAACCCTAGTTTTCATTGGTACCAGAAAACCAAAAAATGAGAATACCAGGAATCCAGAACCAGTACCAGAAGTACTAGTCCAGACTTCTGCAAACTCAATTTCAAGGGGTAAAAGTTGGATTTTCATAAAACTGATTACACCCAAGCGCACCTCCTGGTAAGTTCAGATCTAAATTCTCTGCTCCAGGTTAAGATATCTGCAAGAACCAAGCTTGTTGACAAGTTAGAAGGCGTGGATAACTTTTGTGCCTGGAAGTATAGGATTGCACTCATTCTTGAAGAGAATGACCTTGCAATATTCTTCAAAGAAAATGAACCAAAGACCACAGATGCTACAGCTAAAGCAAAGTACTAGAAGGACATGGTTAGGGCCAAAATAATCATTGTAGACTCTATCAAAGATCACTTGATCCCTCAAGTGGCATCTACGAGCACCCCAAAAGAATATTTGATTCCCTAATCAGATTGTATGAAGGAAGAAACATTAACCAAAAGATGAACTTGATAACTGAACTCAAGAATACACAGATGCAGAAAGGATAAACACTTCATGAATATTTCTCTAGAATCTCTCAATTAAAGGAACAACTAGAAGAAATTGGAGATACCCTAGATTGAGATGAACTTAAAATGACAACTCTTAATGGTCTCGCGAGACCTTGGGATGCATTCATTCAAACCATTTGTGCTAGAAAGGAGAAACTTTAATTTGACAGTTGTTGACAATTAAAATTGTCAACGAAGTTTTGCTGACAAAGTGTTGCTAAAGCCTATTATTATAAAAACTAAATAATACTAGTAGGTGGGACCCCCTTGAACTATTGGAGATCAGATCTGTTCATTTTGATGTTATGGTAATGTGTGACATGGTTTACATGGTTGACGAGATCTTTTGTTATTGGCTATGGTTCAAGTTTATGAATCATTGACTCGTTATGTTACTACAACCTGTGCTATTCACTAATATCATTGTGATCCGTTCTTCTCGCACCTGCACAACAAACATGTTAGTGAAAGTATATGAAAGGCAATTTTGAGAAAGGCAAAATACTATAACAAATGCAAAGAAAAGGGACCTATTTCTGCAATATCACATGCAAATAATTTGAAGGAAATGAGAAACAATTGCAAGGGGAAGATTTTAAAGCTATCCTAACTATACTACATGCATGAAAATACTTGATGATTATTGTTAAACCCTAGCTAGCAAGTAAATGGTTATGAAATTGTGATTGGATTACATGTTTAATATGCATATGGTGTGAAATGTTGGTGACGCATTTGGCAAGGTGATAGCGCTAATGGTTATGCAATGGTTAATTGAATTATGTGGCCGATATACATATGGTATATTTGGATAGATTGAACATCGGTGACTCATTTGACAAGGTGATGGGCGTTAATGGTTATAAGATTTGGTTTGAGTTATATAATAAGAAATTGGATATATGATGTGGAAAATGCATTTGCCAAGTAATATGTGCATATTCCAATGCAGAGTTAAATTAATGGTGTTAACTAAGAGTTGATTGGCATGTAATGATGAGTAAATGAATTGTGGGTGGAGGCGAAGTGAATTTACTGCACGTCACCTTTACCCTTCCTGTTAGCTGCCACCCTAGTTGGGCTATTGTTCGATCTTTCTGCTGTGGTTATGCTCCGAATTCCTAGCAGAGAGGAACCGCTCGACCAACTTGTGTTTTAAGGAATTTGATTACAGGTAAGTTCTTTTATTTGGCCATTTGTGACTTTGGTCTGGTTATGAAATGATCATTGGCTCATGTGTATTGGTTTGTGTTTTCCTAAGTATTGCAACTGGTAAATTTGTGTTCTTGAAATGAATGGTTCTTCCTACCATGATATTGAATTCGTAGAACTTATTGGTCATCCTGGGTGGTAATTCTCTGTTATCCTGGCTGGTTTAGTGAAGGGTTTTTGTTTGGTCTTGGGTTGATAGATGTCTTCACACTTTTGTTGCTAAATCCGGTCTTTGGATTTTATGGGTTTAATGGTTGAAGGCATTCTGCGTCACTGTGTTTTTGTTCGCTTGGGCATTGGTTGATTGCACCACTAGAGGTCATGAAAAGAGGTTCCTGTTCTTCCTCTGCCCTGTCTTCATATTTTTGCTAGGATTGATCGCTCAAAGAACACGAGGGTTATACCCTGCATGCGTTAAATGGCATTGCTAAGCAAGATTAAAGCTTCACCTTCTGTTGTGTCCCCCTGTCATGGATTTGTTACCTGTCCATGAATGGGTCTCTCTGTGTATACACTGTTAGCCTAGGGTTGTAACCATCATAAGAGTGGCTCTGATCTCCTTGTGTTGGTTACGGAACAAACCTTGGCCCTCCTGTCTAAAGATTGATAGAGAAGACCAGCCTGGCCTCTTGGGTTTACTACTTGGTTATGGTTGTATAATTGTCGACTAGTTTGAAGGCGGGCTCGCCCAGTTGGTCGTGTGACAGTCGTGTTGGTTGGATTATAGTCACTCCCTCTGTTATAACAATGGTAAACCCTACATTATCAATTGCACTTTCAAAGAATACACAATCACTCTCTTTATAACTCGGTATTGTTAATGAAGAAGGCCTATGCCCCGATTCGATTGGATGCAGAGATATGCGTAGTTGCCACAACTTGTTAGGTTGATTGATTATTTTTTCTACGACAATGGAAAATTGTTGGTTGATACACAGTCAGTGGTATTTGCACTAATGATTATTTGGATGTCCACCTAACATTGGTTTTAAATGTTTGATGTTTCTCACGCATGTCGCGTTGTGTGGATGGTATTTTGCACATTGAAATGATGGTCATGATATTCGTGGTTTTCTTTTGGGGCCGAATGACTATTGAACCAAATGACTGCATCCTTATGATTGTTCGATTGTATAAGCTTGAGGTTGCGCAACATTTTTGACCACAGTTGGACTAAATCGAAGTAACATTGTGTTAGGTTGATGACTCAGCACAATGAATTGAGTTATTGTCATGACTGTTTGTTTGGTTTTGTAAAATGGAAATGTTGCATCGTGTTTTTTTTTGGTCGCTGCACAATGTGTATAGTATGGACATCTTGGGTTTCACAGAGTTTTAATCATGTTGATTGTTGCAATTGATCATTGGTTATGAAAGGCCTGTTGTCTAGACCTCGTCATGTTGGATGGATGGCCTAGCTCTTTAAGTCACATTGAATTGTTTTCTTTTTACAGTGGTAGAGTTACATTGCCTGGGCGAATTACTTTGTGCATAGTTGTGTCTAAATGGTGGCCGTAGGTTGTATGTTTAAATATCAATTTGGGTGTTGCAATTTGATCTTGGTTATTTGGTTACTACCTATGTATGTTAATGAATATCATTGCATTCAAATAATGGGCCCGACTGCAGTAATAGTGACTTCATTGATTAATTGAAAACATGACTTTTGAGTATTATTGTGGATTGAAATGCATGTGCAGTGGTTGACTTTGACGGTTAACAAAGTGGGATGCCTACTGTCTTGTGATGGCACCGTGTTGGATATTTGATTATGAACAGTGAACTAGTTAAATGCATATAAATTATTATTTGGTCAAATGATTGACGGCTGATGCATCTCCTTTCGCAACATGTTTTATGGATCACTTAATTAATTTCATGAACAATAATCGTCTTTCTTCCCTTCCATGATCTCATTTTCCGCTAATTACAAACCCCATCACCTTCCCATTTCATTTTTTACTCCCTGTTCTGAGATTGATTATAGTCAAGAGAATTTCAGTGTTAAGGCAGTTGGAAGTGGCAGTGTCCTATGTGGATTGCAGTGATGTTTTATTGGTTTAATTTTTAGTTGATTGTTGTTGTCATTGAGAAGTGAACATGTCTTTCCCCCCCTCATTATATCATATTTTTGCTCAATACAAACCCCTCACATTTCCCAAAACCCTTCTTCACCCCCTGCTCATTGATTAATGATAAAACAATTTGTATGGATTGGATTGCATGAGTCTGATACATTGCTGAGCCAAATCTATTTCATATTTTTAAGAGTTGTCATGCATGATTATTTAAAAGACTATTTGCTAATCGATCACCCATGAAAGATGAGTTTTTTCAGTCGAGGTATCCATGGCCGCGGAAACAGAAGTAGAGGTAACTGGAACCGAGGCCCAAGAAGGCCCAGGTTCTCCATACATTTTGACGCCGATTCACAAGAGCTTGGCCAATTGTTTCATGCCAGATTATTCAATTGGATTGGGCAGGGAATAATCCAACCTAGGCACGAAAGGCCTCCTTTCCAAGCCCTGCAAGCACCCGATATCCCTGTACCTCCGCATGTCTCATTACAACCTGAGGTCCCTGAAAATGATGGATGGAAAGAGATTGTCCACCCAACAGTCTTCCAACATCATGGCTGGCCCAACTTGTCTTTGACTTCTCCTCTGTCGGTTAACCCCATTGCCCAAGCTGCCCCTGACTACTCGCCAGTGAAATCCTCCCATGATAGCAAGATATTTAAAACTGAGGCCCACCATGCCCTTGATAAAAGAAAAGCGATTGCTTCCCCCTCCTCACCCTCCAATTGCTCTAACAAATCCGTGTCTTCCTAGATGCATTTGAGGGATGATTGTTCCCATGTGATCAACGAGATTAGGCCTAAAGGCTCTGCACAACCAAAGGCAAATTTAGGAAAATCAAGAGGTGACAATAACAATCAAGGAAGGGTTGCATCATAGACTGGGAAATATGGCTTTTGAGTTTTTATTATATATATTGTTTTATGAAAGTTGACTTCAGGGATCTTTGGACAAGATGTTTATTTTGGATATATGAGTATTATTTTTGAAATAATTTCAAATTTCATGAGTTAAATTACCAAAAGTGAATATGTTGATGGGAGACACAAGGAGGTGTGTTTGCTTAACTAATGGTTATGTTATGATTTGTTATGATTGTTATGAACTAAAGGGAGTCACAAGGGGTCCCACCTACTAGTTATTATTATTTATGACCCTTATTATAATTATTACTCTTCCCCCTAACTAAATTTAGTTGAGTCTTTTAGCTAACTTAACTAATGAATTGGTTCAACTTCTTCAACCAATTCTAATTTGTTAAAAGAAAAAGGAAAGGGAGGAACATAAGGAGGATAGAAGCATAAGCACACTAAGGTTTGCTCTTTGAGTTTATGTTGAGGTAGTTCAATTTTCATTCATTCATATATTCATCACAAGCCTAATTCTCTTTTATGATAGTAGGGTCTTATTGTAGACAACAATTTTCAGGGCTGAATCAAATCATCCAGAGACTTGTTTTTCAGAGGTGTTGATCTATCTTTGATAGTCTGTGTAGACTTGTCTGTTTGTGAATTAGTTTTCATGAATGATAAAGGCTATTGTGCAGAGTCGAGTGGGAAACAATATGTGGAAATATGATCCAACTTTTAGAGTTCAGTTTTGGTTTTCTTCAGAGGTCCTTTTGTATGTTCCATCGGGGATGTCTAAGTTTGACTTTGGTTCAAGATTTCTGTATGAGATTTTGTAAAGAAAATGACTCTTTGGTGAATTGGAATGAAATAAAGGATTTCTTTATGTCTCATCTATATTGATTACCATCTTGGTGTCTTTACTTTTGTTCTTACATTTATTTCAACAACTATTATATTTAGAAAATTACATAAAAAGTGAATTTCTAGCCATCTTTTTGTTGATAAAAGACTAGCCTAAGCACTTGTAATTGATACTTGTGAGTTAGGATGTTATTTTTGTTGGCTATAAACATAGGGTGATATTCCCGTCTACTTTGATTTAGCTAAGTAAAGTCTGAAAATGCTCGAGTAAGATCATTTCATATCTTGTCCTCAACATTTATTTGGTGACCATACTGGGGAGATCTTCGATATCTCTCCGATTAATTTTTATACTCAATTTTCATCGATACATATTTCTTTTTTTTCTGATATTGATTCTTTGACTGTTTTGCTATTAATGACTGTTTCTGTTGTGAGCCAACCCAATCTTGAACCCGGTCTTCAAGACTAGACCAACATTGCTTTGAACCTATTTAACACTATTCTAGATACTGCCAATACCTATGCTAAACTTAACCGTTCTTGGGCAGCAAGTGAACGAGATATTAGTGCTTAAGAGCAATTGGAGGCCAGACGTAGACAACCTAGAAATCGATAGTAACCCTTTGTTTCTTCAAGTTTTAGCCTTTTTTACATGTCCTTAGACTCTCGTGCTTCTAGAAGAAGAAGAGGCTTGTCACCCGAAATCAATCCTATTTCTGAAATAGGAAGAAGAAACATTGTGTTGTTTGCCCAACAAAGTGCTCTAAGGAGAACTTTATCCGATTCATCCATCTCGTCTTTCTTTCCCTCATCTATCATCCACAAGATGACATCTAGTGGTGGCTCTAGTGGCACTGGAAATGATACATCTTCCCAATATTCATTGTCGTCGGTGATTGGTAGCTTGTACAACCACCATATCCCTGTACAATCTACTACAAACCCCACCAAAGTCATTAAAAAGTATGGGATTTTTCAGTTCGAAGAAGATGGCACAAGCACACCGTGGCATGTGTCCTCTCCTCTTAACCTAGTGTCTGCTACTTGCCCACTTCGGAAATTTAAAGAGAATTTGCCTAAGTTTTCAGGAAATAACAATGTCAGTACAAATGAACACCTAGTGGCATTTTCAAATGCTTGTCATAACATAGGGGCCAACGACAATGACACCTGCATGCGCTTGTTTGTCAATTCCTTGGAAGGAAAGGCTATGGCCGATTTCTTTGACCTTCCTCCTAAGATTTTGTCTACTTGGGAGGAGTTGATTTATTGGTTTCGATCCACTTATTTGAAATCTAAAAGCCCTGTTGAGAAGTTAAGGGAATACAATAACGTCACTTATAAAGATGACGAGACCATCAAGTATTTCAACTTGCGTTTCACCAAGTTGTACAATCAAATCCTCGAACTTATCCGCCCTCAGAACCAAGAAACTTTCATGCATTACTACAATGCATTGCCTTCCCCCTACCATCATAGACTTGAGGAAAAATCCATTGATAATCTCGGTTCCACTCTGCATACTTGTTCAGAATATGAAGAACAACTTGAAAGAACTGGTCTTCCCTAAGGAGAATTAGTTAGACAGATAGACATGTCCACTCTCTTATAGCTAGTACAAGATATGAACAATCGTATGATAGCATTTGAGCGAAAGGGTACTGTTTCTCTTCTCACCCCTGGAGCTTTATCCTCTTCTACACCCCCTTTTAGAAATCTGGTTGAAAACAATTTTTAGCCGAAGGCTATCCTGCCTTGAAGTTGGTGTAACTTTTGCGAGGAGCACCACGAAGAAACCACATGTGAGGTAAAGAAGAGTGCCAAAGATAAGATTTTTGGTAAAATGCCAGAAGCTACTATCACTGTCCTAGACTTTGCAGAGCCAAAGGATGTCATGGTCATCAATACTAGGAACAAAGCCTATGCCCCCAAGGGAAAATTTGATCCTCCCCATAGTTCTTCCAGCCCGAGTTCAACCTCAACCATTGCTACGCTCCAGGTTCCTAAGGTTCCTGAGAGTCAAGGAATCACTCCCCCTTTCCCCTCTTCCAAATAAAATATCTTGAATCAATTGGCCAACATCAAAGTAGATGCAACCCTCCTAGACATGGTTGTCGTCCCTGAACAACAAATGCATCTGAAACAATTCATGGAAGGAAAATCTTCTGTTGTAGCCAATGTTTCCAAAGAGGCAGAGGAAGAGGATTATTTTGTAAATAAAGTAGGTGTACATAACTTTAGACCCCCTGTAAAAAACCCCCCCTTTTATATTTCTATAAAGATCATGGATAAAATTGCCCATTGTTGCCTCATTGATGGTGGTTCGGGCCCAAGTGTGATGTTGAAGATTATTATGGAAGATCTAGGCTTGTCTTGTACAAATGAAAATGCCAGAAGCATGCTCTCTTATAATAGTCTACAACAAACAAACATAGGCTAGATTAAATATGTAACCTTGGTTTTATGTGCTCATCCCGAGATAAGGACAACCGTCAACATTCAGGTGATTGATATGCCTGTAAGAAATTACTCAATCATCTTAGGGAGAGATTGGAAAGCCCTAACAGGTGGATACCTCTCACTCGACGAGACACATTTATCCATTCCTCGGAATGGCAAGAATATTATAGTTCTTAGAGAAGGACGAATTTCACCCTACATAGAGAGTGTTCCACAATCTAGCGTAAACTATATCGAAGAAGACCTAGGAGTGTATTCCATCTTTGTTGAAGAGGATAATATTCCTTTGGAAAGAATTGATTTAGATGATGATTTATGGCATATGCACTTTGATGGTTCACACTCTAATGAAGGTAACGGGGCTAGTATTATCTTGGTTCCCCTTGCATGAAAAATTCATAATCTATCATACAGGTTGGAGTTTTCTTGTACGAACAATGCCGCTGAATTCAAAGATTTATTATTAGACATTGAGAATGCTCTTAATCTTGGTTGTGGTCACCTTTCAGTTTTTAAAAATTCTGAGCTTGATGTGAACTTGATACGTAAGACATGCTCTCCTAGCGACAAGATGATGGAAAAATAGTCCCAAACTGTTTGGGCACTTGTCTTGAACCTTCTATATTTCAACATCACTCATGCTAAAAATGAGTTGAATTCAATGGTTGATCGGTTAACTATCTTTGCAGCTCTCCTACTCAACAATTCTTGCCTCACAGGCCTAATTGTGCTTTTCAATCTCTACATTGTCCATACATTCCTGAAAAGGAAGGATCTTGGAAGTCCATTCCTAGCGATGAGAGCATTTGTGTTGTCATCCAAAATGAACCTCTTAAGCTCGAGTTGATCATATCCACATAAAATAATGAGATTCCTGAGGGATTGAATCCTCTTGAGAGTTCATTTTCATTGAGTTTTGTAGGCAACAAGGAAAAACAAAAAGAAGAGGAATTACAAAAGAAGGTGGTTGAAACCATCCTTTTAAACATTAGGACACTTGAATCTTCAATGGATGTTAAAGAAAATGTCCAATGTTTTTTTAGAAAATATATGAGGTCCACCCGGCTGCTTGGTGAATCTCAAAAGGTTTTTGCTTGGTCTTATGAGGATCTTTGTGGTTTTGATCCTGGTCTTGTTCAACATATTATGAAACTAGCTAGGAAAAACCAAGAACTTGTTAACTTTGCACTGGAAACACCCTTTCGAAGGGAATTGAGAGATTTCTTAAGGGATGGAATGTTTTTTTCAGCCCACCCTGAATGGGTCTCAATTTGGGAATCGACCTTGAGGACCACTGATAATATTAGAACTTGTATTAGTCTTCAAACTTTCAGGCAGGAGATTATGAGAAATCCTTTTCCCCCTCTCAAAATGGAAATGTATTTGCAATAGGTTGTAGAGTCACAGTTAAGACCCTTACTTGACAGGTTGTTTGGTTACAAGAGAATCAAAGTAAAAGGGGAAAATGTTCACGAAACCACTTTCATTACTAATTGTGATACGATGCCTTACAAATGCCAACTTTTTATATTACTTGATAGATGTATTGCTTTTAAAAAACCTATGCACATGACTCTCGATGGATTGGTCAATATCCATCTCTATCTTGATGATCTAATTGTGCGTGTCAAGGGACTGATGATTACATAAGATTTCCAAGTGACTGGTCCTTTCCAAATTTCTTTTGTCTTGGACACTAACTCTTATATCTTAAAATATTTACAAAAGCAATTATTTTCCCACAACGCTATCAACCCTCGCTTGAAATATTGCGAGGAACCAACATGAAAAGTTTTAATGCTGTTTGGATTTTGCTGTATACTAGTAGCCTAGCTATGATTTCAATTTTTTGTGCTTCTTTTACACACTTACAATACCTTGATTTCTTCCTTCTAAGTTAAGTTTTCTTTCCTTGTTGGTTTTCAATCAAGTCTTTTTACTGCTGTTGTTTTAATTTCTGCATTATTACATGTGATACGATTTTTGTCTTTATCATCTTTTAGTGTTTGGTCAAGTTAGAATGTTGGATCAATTCTGCCACAATGACACTCCTGCAAAGAATTGTTACTCGATAACAATCAAGCTTACACAACTATTATGATGTCTCCTCTGAAGGGCCCTTGAAATTGTTACATATTTCCACTGCTATCTTACAAGAAATTGGTTATTTCCCGCTTCTTCTTTCCATTTCTTCATCCATTGAGATCTTAAGAGAAAGTCTATGAGTTTTCCTCCTTTAAAGTTAAAAGCATATTCCAGTTGAATGATTATGCATACAATGGTAAAAACCCCTCATACTTAACACTTTTCACCAATTATTCCCAAATTCCCGGTCATCTTTCCCTTAAATCTGCTCACTTCCCCCTATTGCATAATCATTCTGGCTACATATTCTAAAATTAATGTTCTTGGTCTGTGAAACCATGAGTTTTGAGTTCAAAATCTGTTGGAAACAAAATTTCCCATGGAGTCGCCAGTTTGTTGACGATTAAAATTGTCAACAAAGTTTTGCTCGCAAAGTGTTGCTAAAGCCTATTATTATAAAAAATAAATAATACTAGTAGGTGGAACCCCCTTGAACTATTGGAGATCAGATCTTTTCATTTTGATGTTATGGTAATGTGTGCCAGGGTTTACATGGTTGATGAGATCTTTTGTTATTGGCTATGGTTCAAGTTTATGAATCATTGACTCCTTATGTTACTACAGCCTGTGCTATTCACTAATATCATTGTTATTCGTTCTTCTCACACCTGCACAACAAACATGTTAGTGAAATTATATGAAAGGAAGTTTTGAGAAAGGCAAAATACTATAACAAATGCAAAGAAAAGGGACCTAATTCTGCAATATCACATGCAAATAATTTGAAGGAAATGAGAAACAATTGCAAGGGGAAGATTTTAAAGCTATCCTAACTATACTACATGCATGCAAATACTTGATGATTATTGTTAAACCCTATCTAGCAAGTAAATGGTTATGAAATTGTGATTGGATTACATGTTTAATATGCATATGGTGTGAAATGTTGGCAGCGCAATTGGCAAGGTGATAGTTCTAATGTATGAAACGTCACCTTTACCCTTCTCGTTAGCCACCACCCTAGTCAGGCTATTGTTTGATCTTTCTGATGTGGTTATGCTCCGAATTCCTAGCAGAGAGGAACCGCTCGATCAACTTGTGTTTTAAGGAATTCGATTACAGGTATGTTCGTTTTTTTGGCCATTTGTGACTCTGCTCTGGTTATGAAATGGTTACTGGCTCAGGTGTATTGGTTTGTGTTTTCCTAAGTAATGCAACTGGTAAATTTGTGTTCTTGAAATGAATGGTTCTTCCTGCCATGATATTGAATTCATAGAACTTATTGGTCATGTTGGGTGGTAATTCTCTATTATCCTGGCTGGTTTAGTGGAGGGTTTTTGTTTGGTCTTGGGTGGATAGTTGTCTTCGTGCTTTTGTCGCTAAATCCGATCTTTGGCTTTTATGGGTTTAATGGTTGAAGGCATTCTGCATCACTATGTTTTTGTTCACTTGGGAATTGGTTGATTGCACCACTAGGGGTCACGAAATGAGGTTCTTGTTCTTCCTCTGCCTTGTCTTCATCTTTTTGCTAGGATTCCTCGCTCGAAGAACACGAGGGTTATACGCTATGTGCGTTAAATGACATTGCCAGGAAAGATTAAACCTTCACCTTATGTTGTGTCCCCCTTTCATGGATTTGTTACTTGTCCATGAATGGGTCTCTCTGTGTATACATCATTAGCCTCGGGTTGTAACCATCATAAGAGTGGTTGTTGTCTCCCTGTGTTGGTTACGGAACAAACCTTGGCCCTCCTGTCTGAAGATTGATAGAGAAGACCAGCCTGGCCTCTTGGGTTTACTACTTGGTTATGGTTGTATAATTGTCGACTAGTTCGAAGGTGGGCTCGCCCAGTTGGTCGTGTGACAGTCATGTTGGTTGGATTATAGTCACTCCCTCTATTATAATAATGGTAAACCCTACATTGCCAATTTCACTTTCAAATCATACATAGTCGCTCTCTTTATAACTCGGTATTGTTAATGAAGAAGTCCTCTGCCCCAATTCGATTGGATGCAGAGATATGCGTAGTTTCCACAACTTGTAAGGTTGATTGATTATTTTTTCTACATCAGTGGAAAATTGTTGGTTGATACACAGTCATTGGTATTTGCACTAATGATTATTTGGATGTCCATCTAACATTGGTTGTAAATGCTTGATGTTGCTCATGCATGTCGCGTTGTGTGGATGGTATTTTGCACATTGAAATGATGGTCATGATATTCGTGGTTTTCTTTTGGGGCCGAATGACTATTGAACCAGATGATTGTATCCTTAAGATTGTTCAATTGTATAATCCTGAGGTTGCACAACATTTCTGACCATAGTTGGACTAAATCGAAGTAATATTGTGTTAGGTTGATGACTCAGCACAATGAATTGATTTATTTCCGTGACTATGTGTTTGGTTTTGTAAAATGGAAATGTTGCATTGTGTTTTTTTTTGGTGGCTGCACACTATGTATAGTATGGACATATTGGGTTTCACAGAGTTTTAATCACGTTGATTATTGCAATTGATCATTGGTTATGAAAGGCATGTTGTCGAGACCTCGTCATGTTGGATGGATGGCCCAGCTCTTTAAGTCACATTGAATTGTTTTCTTTTTACATTGGCATAGTTACATTGCCTGGGCGAATTACCCTGTGCATAGTCGTGTCTAAATGGTGGTTGTTGGTTGTACGTTTAAATATCAATTTGGGTGTTGCAATTTGATATTGGTTATTTGGTTACTTCCTATGTAAATGAATATCATTGCATTCAAATAATGGGCCCGACTGCAGTAATAGTGACTTCATTGATTAATTGAAAACATGACTTTTGAGTATTATTGTGGATTGAAATGCATGGGCAGTGGTTGATTTTGACGGTTAACAAAGTGGGATGCCTACTGTCTTGTGATGGCAAGTGTTGGATATTTGATTATGAACAGTGAACTAGTAAAATGCACATAAATTATTATTTGGTCAAATGATTGATGGTTGATGCATCTCCTTTCGCAGCATGTTTTATGGATCACTTAATTAATTTCATGAACAATAATTGTCTTTCTTCCCTTCCATGATCTCATTTTCCGCTAATTACAAACCCCATCACCTTCCCATTTCATTTTTTTACTCCCTATTTTGAGATTGATTATAGTCAAGAGAATTTTAGTGCTAAGGCAGTTGGAAGTGGTAGTGTCCTATGTGGATTACAGTGATGTTTTATTGGTTTGCTTTTCAGTTGATTGTTGTTGTCATTGAGAAGTGAACATGTCTTTTCCTCCCTCATTATATCATATTTTCTCTCAATACAAACCCTTCACATATCCTAGAACCCTTCTTCACCCCCCTACTCATTGATTGATAGTAAAATAATTTGTATGGATTGGATTGCATGCATCTGATACATTGCTGAGCCAAATCTATTTCGTATTTTTAAGAGTTGTCATGTATGGTTATTTAAAAGACTATTTGCTAATTGATCACGCATGCAGGATGATTTTTTTTAGTCGAGGTAGCCATGGCCGTGGAAACAGAGGTAGAGGTAACTGGAACCGAGGCCCAAGAAGTCCCATGTTCTCCATACATTTTGACCTTGATTCACAAGAGCTTGGCCAATTGTTTCATGCCGGATTATTCAATTGGATTGGGCAGGGAATAGTCCAACCTAGGCCTGAAAGGCCTCCTTTCCAAGCCCCGCAAGCACTCAGTATCCCTGTACCTCCTCATGTCTCATTACAATCTGAGGTCCCTGAAAATGATGGATGACAGGAGATTGTACACATGACAGTCTCCCAACATCGTGGTTGGCCCAACTTGTCTTTGCCTGCTCCTCCACCGGTTAACCCTATTGCCCAAGCTGCCCCTAACCACTCACCAGTGCAATCCCCCCATGCTAGAAAGAGATTGAAAAATAATGCCACCATGCCCTTGATAAAAGAAAATCCACTGCTGTCCCCTCCTCACCCTCCAATGGCTCTGACAAATCCATGTGTTCCCAGATGCATTTGAGGGATGATTTTTCCCACGTGATCAGTGAGATTAGGTCTAAAGGATCTGCACAGCCAAAGGAAAATTCAGGAAAATCAAGAGGTGATAGCATCAATCAAGGAAGGTTTGCATCACAGACTAGGAAATATGGATTTTGAGTTTTTATTATATCTAATGTTTTATGATAGTTGACTTCAGGGATCTTTGGACAACATGTTTATGTTGGATATATGTGTTGGACACACCGACTACACTGAGAGGGGGGGGGGGNCAATGTAGGGCTCTTTTCCCCAAAACTCCTTAGTTAACAATCACCATTAACTCATTACTCATTGCTGTCATTTATAACAATTAAATGTCAACACATATCAACAACATATATCAGAAATATATCATCAACAAGTCATCATCACAAGGAACACAAAGAACACAAAGAACACAAGATGTATGTACAATTTTCTTTTTCTTATGGACTACAATCCTTGGGGTTTTTCAGCAACAATTAAATAGAGTACAACTCTACAAGAGCACCAGATATATAATGAAAGACTCAACTTACACCCTCAACACCAACTGAGACGAGGCAACAATCCTCAACAAATATCAATCTGTACCATAAACAAGTGCATCAACCATGCACCAACCTGTGCCAAACAACCTGTAATCAACCTGTACCATAAACAAGTGCATCCAACCATGTACCAAGTGTATAAAAATCATGTGTCAACTACTCATCAATATGTACCAACATCATAAACTATACACCTCATGTATGTGCCAACTCATCAACTGCTTGTCTCAACCATGACTAGTTTTGGATTAGTCAACAACCCTAAGTTGAAATAATCATAACTTTGTACCTGTAATGAATAAAGATCTGAAGCTGATATAAAATGTTATTCAATGTGTTTTATGCAATTCCTCCAGGTTTCACTACCTGGAACCTCTCAAAAAATGAGTTATAGCAAAAATGGCATACCTTGATGAATTTTGGCTTATTCTAGAGAGCTACCTTGTAGAGTGTGCCCCGCACGAAATATTTGTTGAATCGATCTGAAACTATTAAAAAGAATACTATAGAATTTAATATAACCAAACAAATTGGTCTCACTGAATGTGGATCTTTTATGAATAAGTTATGACGTTTTTACCCGAAACACCTGTTTTAGACTAGTTTCAGGACTAGCCACAAACCCTATTTTCCATGGAGTGTATCTCCACAAATACAATGACCCACAAGCTGAATTTTTTACCACAGATACTTGGATATGTTTCCTCAATGGAATATCAATATCACGGTCTGAATCATTATAGAAAAAAATTTATTGCGAAAATGGTGAGATGACCTGTAAATAACATACCTTAGAAAACATCATGAAAAGAATTTATCCTCCCTTGAATTCTGGCCCTCTTTTCTTCACCTTCCCTCTGAAATTCGGCTTATATATCCTTGGGTTACCTTAGTCACCTATAGATATTCAATATGCTCAAGTGTGTTCTGAAATGAGAGATCATTGCCTCTTATTTATACTCTCCCTCTTCTAGGTCACTTAACCCATTCTAGGTAACTTAACGTATTTTCCTCATTTTTAGGGTTAACCACTTTCCATAATTAGAAAGTTATGCATTACTTTATCATTTAAATATTCCTCCTTGACTTTGTCACCTCACTTTATCATTTAAATAATCTTCTTTGATTTTGTCACTTCACTTTATTATTTAAATAATCCACCTTGACTTTGTCACTTTACTTTATCATTTAAATAATGATTTCTTCTTTTCAAGCACTTTGACTTATTTGACCTTGTGGGATTCAAGCCTTCATATAGGGTCCTTCAATTTCGTAAGGCCATAACTCTCAAACCATGGGAAGTTATGTGACATTCCACATACCACCAGAAATGGTATGGAAAACACTATCCATCTAGGATAGTTTCACCAACAACTTCATTGATATTCATCTCATTATTCCACATAAAAGCATGGGTCCTCCAACCATTCTTCTAGGATAACTCAATCCGCAAAGAGTCTTCCCATGAAGGCTTTCACCATAAGGGGACCACTTTGGAGTTCATCCATTTGTGCACCTTATCAATTATGATAAGACAATACTGAGTCATCTATACATTTTTCCAACAATGCATCATATACCAATGAAACCACATCGATCCATCTTCATCATGTATCAATGACAACTCATTGATCCATCTTCATCATATCAATGACAACTTGTTGATCCATCTTCATCTATGCATTCTCATCAAGGACAATACATATTACATTACATCAATAATCAATCAATCAATCCTTTGGCATCAATCAATCACTTAACATCAATCAATGACATCAATCAATCAAACCATTGGCATAAATGACAATATGATCCAACAATATGAGTATTATTTTTGAAATAATTTCAAATTTCATGAGTTAAATTACCAAAAGTGAATATGTTGATCAAAGACACAAGGAGGTGTGTTTTGCTTAACTAATGGTTATGTTATGAACTAAAGGGAGTCACAAGGGGTCCCACCTACTAGTTATTATTATTTATGACCCTTATTATAATTATTACTCTCTGCCCTAGATAAAGTTAGTTGAGTCTTTTAGTTAACTTAACTAATGAATTGGTTCAACTTCTTCAACCAATTCTAATTTGTTAAAAGAAAAAGGAAAGGGAGGAACAAAAGGAGGGTAGAAGCAGAAGCATGCTAAGGTTTTCTCTTTGAGTTTATGTTGAGATAGTCCAGTTTTCATTCATTCATATATTCATCACAAGCCTAATTCTCTTTTATGATAGCAGGGTCTTATAGTAGACAATAATTTTCAGGGCCAATTCAAATCATTCAGACACTTGTTTTCAGAGGCGTTGATCTATCTTTGATAGTCTGTGTAGACTTGTCTATTTGTGAATTAGTTTTCATGACTGATAAAGGCGATTGTGCAGAGTTGAGTGGGAAATAATCTGTGGCAAGCTGATCCAACTTTTAGAGTTCAGTTTTGGTTTTCTATCAGAGGTCCTTTTGTATGTTCCATTGGGGATGTCTAAGTTTGACATTGGTCCAAGATTTCTGTATGAGATTTTTTTAAAGAAAATGACTCTTTGGTGAATTGGAATGAAATAAAGGATTGCTTTATGTCTCATCTATCTTGATTATCATCTTGGTGTCTTTACTTCCGTTCATACATTTATTTAAACCACTGTTATATTCAAAAAATTACATAAAAAGTGAATTTCCAGCAAGCTTTTTGTTGATAAAAGACTAGCCTAAGCACTCGTAATTAATACTTGTGAGTTAGGATGTTATTTTTCTTGGCTATAAACATAGGGTGATATTCCCATCTACTTTTCTTTATCTAAGTAAAGTCTTAAAATGTTTGAGTAAGATCATTTCATATCTTTTCCTCAACAACAGTCTTTGGGAAGAATGTGTTCAAGAAGAAGCAAGAGTAGCTAACCAAGAAGTTGTATTATTAAGGGATGAAGATCAAGCCCTATCTGATCATGATAAAGGATGAAATATAAGGTCTCACTTCAAGAAGGAGACCCACCTACATAAGGAATCTAACTCCCCAAATAGATTCATCCATAAATAATCTCACCTTCCAAGGAGATTCCAGATGTTTCAGAAAGGTCAAAGAAGAGAAAAGGATTTCTCATCTTATCAATGTTACCATTGCGACAAGATGGGACATATTGCTAAGAATTGTCTAGCTATAAGAGAAGAATACAATAAGAGAAACAAAAGACACCATGCTCATACAATTGAAGATGAAGAGCCACCCACAAAGATGATCAAAGAAAATATTGAAGACTATGTCTTAATCTCTGCCCTTTCAAGATCAGTGTCACCTGGTGAGGACACTTGGCTCATAGACAATGGTGCTTCCAATCACATGAAGGTCAGAGATACATTCTCTCTAGCCTTACATAAAAGAACTTTCCCCTGAAAGTTACACTTAGAGATGATTACTAGTACCCTATCAAAGGAGTGGGAGAGTCCAATTGCAAACTTGATTCAAGGACCCCAATGAAGATGAAGGATGTACTATATGTACCAGGTTTGACGAAGAATTTGCTTTCTATATCAGCTTTATATAAGGAAGGGTTCACGATTGCATTCATAGATGGTGAATTCCTTGTGCGGCCTAAAGATAAAATGATACAAGATGCAATTGTTATTGGAGCAAAAGAAGGTGGCATGTATAAGTTAAAAGGTCACTCAGATGCAGCCTTGACTCACTTCTTTGAGAGTCCATGTGAACTTTGACATAAAATACTAGCTCACATCAACCACAAGTCCTTACCATATGTGAGCATGGGAGTTATAGGTCTACCAGCTTTCAAGGTTGACCATGAAGGTGTGTGCAAGGGATGTGCACAAGGAAAGAACATTAAGAATCCTTTCCTGAAAAGCGACAGTAAAGTAGAAGGAGCCTTATAGCTCATCCACTCAGATGTATGTGGACCAATTCCATTGACCTCTCTTAGTGGGTATGTATACTATGTATCATTTATTGATGATTACTCTCGGAAGACCTGGGTTTACTTCTTGAAATCAAAAGATGAAGTGTTTGGAAAATTCAAGGAATTCAAAGCCTTGATAGAGAATATCTCTGAAAGAAAGATCAAGATACTCAGGACAGATAATGGAGGAGAATACACCTCAAAAGAGTTTGTAATTTTTTGCAGAGATGCCAAGATTAAGAGGGAGCTCACCACTCCCTACAATCCTCAACAGAATGGTGTAGCAGAAAGAAATAACATAACTATAATGGAAGCAGTGAAGACTACGATCCATGATCAAGATCTTCCATTGCACTTATGGGCCGAAGCAACAAGAACAACAATGTATGTACAAAACAAATTGTCCCATAATTCACTTAGATTCAAAACCCCTGAAGAAATGTTCTCTGGAAAGAAGCCAAAAGTAAGCCATCTCAAGATATTTGGTTGTCTAGTGTTTGTACACATTCAGAAGGAAAGGAGAACTAATTTGGACCCTTCAGGAAAGAAGGGAATATTTGTTGGATACTACTGTGAGGTCTATAAGGCTATACATTCTAGGTTACCATCATATTGAGATCAACATAGATGTAACCTTTGATGAATATGCAACACTCAAAAAATCAAAGAGATGCCAGCTTGAAGAAGTATATGAAGAAGAACCCGTAGCTCCCAGAGTTGCAGAACCAATGAGGGAAGTCACAATTCCCCCCAATGATGAGATTGATGAAGATCATGATATGATAGAATATCAAGAAGCTCCCTAGATGATGATCTTTCGAAAGAGAAATCCATCTTGGGAAAGGGAACTTATTCAAGATGGAGAGAAGTATGGTGCCCCCAAAGGAACCATGAGACAAGTTAAGAAACCTAATCCATTCTCCAGTTATATGGCTTTGATGTGTGATATCATAGAGAAGGAGCCTACTTGCTTTGAAAAAGCCATTCATAACAAAGAATACCAATCCATTATAAATAATGGTGTGTGGGAAATAGTTCCCAGACCGAAGAGCAAAGACGTGGTATCTTCCAAATGGTTATACAAGATAAAACATGTTGCTGATGGAAGTATTGAGAAATATAAAGAAAGGTTTGTAGCTTGTGGATTTTCTCAAAAGGAAGGCATTGACTATGAAGAGACATTTGCTCCTGTAGCCAAATACACTTCTATCAGAACCATCATAGCTCTTGCAACTAAGATGAAGTGGAAGTTACACCAGATGGATGTGAAAACAACTTTATTAAATGGTTTCATTGAAGAAGAAATGTATATAGAACAACCTCAAGGGTTTGAAGTTGAAGGCAGAAAGGCTCATGTCTGCAGGTTGAAGAAGTCTCTGTACGGATTGAAGCAAGCTCCTAGAGCTTGGTATGGAAGGAATGGTAGTTTCTTGATGAGCTTGGGCTTTACCATGAGTAAAGTTGACTCTAATCTTTACTTCAAGGTTGTGAATGATGAGCCAACTATATTGTTGTTGTATGTGGATGACTTATTATTAACTGGAGAAGAAAATATCATCATTGATTGTAAGAAGAAGATCACTACAAAATTTGAGATGAAAGACCTGGGCCTAATGCACTATTTCTTAGGTCTTGAGTTTGGCAGAGCCCAGAGAAGATCTTCCTTAACCAAGGGAAGTATGCAGTTGAAATACTGAAGAGGTTTGATATGTTGGAGTGTAAATCCATGAACACACCCATGGAAACTAAGTTGAAGCTCCTGGTTGATACTTCGTCAGAATTGGTTGATGCCACACTATACAGACAAATCATTGGATCATTAATGTATCTGACAAATGCAATGCCAGATATATGTTTTACTATGGACACCTTGAGTTAGGATATGGTAGAGCCCAGACGTGTTCACCTTATTGCTGCAAAACATGTGATGAGATAACTTAAGGGTACGTTGGACTTTGGTCTCTGTTATAATGGAGATCATGAATTTAGACTGATTGGTTATATCGATTCAAATTGGGCTGGAAGTGTTTCTGATAGAAAGAACACTTCAGGATGTTGTTTCAGTCTAGGGTTAGCCATGACTTCATGGCAGAGTAGGAAGCAATCCAGTATTTCTCTCAACATGGAAGAAGTGGAATACATTGTTGCATGTTCCACCGGTTACGAAGCCATATGGATTCTGAAGTTGTTGACAGGTCTATTTGATCTGGAGATGGAAGAAACTGTGCTTCTATGTGATAATGAGAGCTGCATAAAGATGACAAAGAACCCTGTGTTCCATGACAAGTTGAAGCACATAGAAATATGGTATCACTACATTCGTGATATGGTGCAGAGAGGAGCCATAAAGCTCCAATATGTTGGCACAGATGAGCAGGTTGCAGATGTTTTGACCAAGCCTCTGTCTCATGTAAAGTTTGATCACTTTCAAGACAAGATTGGTATAGTCTGAAAGGACCTCCCTCGAAAGGGGGAGTGATGCTGATGATACTATGATATCCTGACCAACAACGGGTAGCTCAGTTAGGATTTTATATCCTAGGGGACTGATCATCCTTGGATAGATATTGAAGGTCTGGTAAGGACAGTCTGTCAGAATACCTATGCATGTATATGCTAGCTTTGGTCAGTAGTGGTATCTCCGTTAGGATTTTTATAATCCCAGCAAATCTTACGATTCCTGGGAAGAACCTGAAGTTTCGGTAAGGATGGTCTGTCAGAGTACCATGTGGTAGCTCCGTTAGGATTTTATATGCTAGGTAATCTTATGATTCGTGGGGAGCTCCTTAGGGATTGTCAGAGTACCACAAAATGTTGTTACACCTGCCTCATTCTGTCGCTTCATGATGTGATGATGTTGTTGCTCTAGCCTTCATGTTGTGATGATGTTGTTGCTCCAGCCTTCGTGCTATGATGATGATGTTGTTGTTGATGATGTATCAACCTCGTGCTGAATATGATGTTATCTCAACCTCGTGCTGATGTTGTTATTGATGATGATGATGTATTATTGTTATACTAATTGATGTTGATTCCATTCCAGCTCCATGTTGAGGATGATGATATTAATGATGAGAAAAAATTTCGATGATTTATATATATGCTAGTAAGTGTTCAAGACGATGATGATGTTGCTTCCCTCTCTCTCCGATGATGCTGCATTGTAGAATACCCTACTTGTTAAGGGGGAGTGTTGAAATATTGTAACTGCAAAGAGTATTCTACTTATTATTGATTTATTATTAATTATATCAATCCTCTTTTGTGGATTGATCACGTGGGGCTTTGGACATGACCAAATCCCCTGTTGTGGATTGGTCAAACCCTAATTATATGTTGCAAATTAAGAATTTGGCCCCCATGCCTAATTAAAGTGGTTTTAGCCACTAAGAGAAGAAGTCGACCCTACTTGATGAAGAGACACCTCCCTAGCGCATGCCAACCAATATAAATAAGAGAGGCCAGCACCTCATTAGGTCACTCACTCATTCACTCAATAAGTGTGCAAGTTTGGAGATAGCTGCAATTAGGAGAAGAAGGAAGAGAGAGGCGCATTTCTCAGTCTTGGTTATTCTCTAGTGTTTGTTCTTTTATCTTGGCATTGTATTGGCAATCTATATTAAGGAAGTTTTTGCTAGGTTTTCTCCCCCATGAGGGTTTCCCAAGATAAATGATGTGTATCTCTTAGTGATCCTACCTATGCTATTGTTATCTAGTAAGTTGAAAAGAAACTTAATATTTGTTCTAAAAATTAACAGATTCCCCTAAAGGTCAATTCTTTGGATGTTAAAGGAAACTCAGTAAAGAGTCTAGAGGGTTGCTTGAGGTTTCCAATGCTTTGAGTAACCTGCCAAGAGTGAATGCCTGCCCGATAAACAAACAAAACCAAGTATATGACATAATATGTTGGGTGGACAAGCAAGTTAAACTTGTTGTCCCTAATTGCAGCAACAATTGGTGATATATATCAACATATAAAATATAATAAGAGCTACAAAATAAGTACTAATAGTTTAGTTAAATAAGCAAGAGATAAGCTAGCTAAGACTAGTTTAACTCAACAATGATAAAGCAATACTTTAGCACAAAAGCAAGGCCGAAACAAAAATCTTATTGTAGTGATATTTATCAGCCTTATGGATGTATAAAATAAAGCATTATAACATAAAAATAAGCCAATGAAAATCACCTTCAACTAGCCCAAAAAGTGTGCTAGGGTTAGTAGTTTGTTAGGGCAAATTTATAGCCAATTCCAAGGGTTAGTTTAGGAGTTATCTAGGGTTAGAGGGTTAGATTTTTGCAGCCCTAGTGGCTGTAGGTTATTTTTGTAACAATAACAAGTTATAGTGGGTGAAAGAGGACGCCGCAATGAGGTAAGCTAGCCTAGGGCTCAAGGAACAACATCCAAGTGAGTGAACTTTAAAACATCAAGTTTTCATGTTTACCAATGCAACATTTTATTTCTCCAATGCAACGACTAGTGCCTTTGATCATGGGTTGATGGGTTCAAAATAAAATAGCTAGAGCTACTACCTCCTTCGAGGTATAAATCCTCTTATTCCCCAAGGCAGGTAACCTTAGCTAGGGTTTAAAACTAAGGGGTGTATGCCCTTATACTTCCTTAGCAAACCCTTGCAAACAATAATTCTATGCTTAAAATTATGGTGGAGATAAAATAGGGGTGTATGAACTTATACTCCCTACCTAGCCTTAGCAAAATCAACCTTGAGCTTGAATTACAAATGATAGTAACTAGTAAAAGCCTTACCAATCCAAATATCAACACGATAAACCATAGGATGCCAACATAACCACCACAATAGCTAGAAAATTACCTCCAAGAGCTAGCGCATAATCATCATGTACTCCATAACCAAAGAAACACCATACCATAGCACAAGATAACAAAAAGCCTAAAGGGTAGTGAAGATTTCAGTCCAATACTTCTCACAATGGGAGAGTATGTTTTAAAATGAGATCTTATGATCTCTATTTATACAAAATGTCATTCACATAGTTTGTCCACATTAGCAAGGGTAAAACATAAGATAAGGGGTCCACAACCCTTATCTTACCCCTTTCAACAAAATAATATTAAACAATTTACTTAAAGTTCACTTTCACATAAAAGAAACCCTAGAATAATGTGACGTCACCCCTTTAGGGGACGTTTTTGCACTTTGAAGAAGTCGTTGGGGTAGTAGATGCATGGATAGGCCTCCAAAGGCCACTTGTCACTCATCCAAGTCCTCTCTTGATGGTCTTCAAGCTGCCTTCCTTCAAAATGTGCCACATGTCATCACACAACACCTTCACCACCAAACCCTAGCCCTCTAGGTGACATCAAGCCTCCAAAGGTGATGTTTTTCCTCTCCTAGGAAAATAGTTTGGCATGCAAAGGATAATTCATGTCATCTATGATGTCTTATAGGCATCCAAAGGTACGTCTCTGTCACCTGGCATGTGGGCCCTTGGCATCCAACATGTGTGCTTCAAGCCCCATGGAAGCCCAAGCTAGGTTTGTTCTTCCAAAATTGTCCACCAACTACGTCTTGCAAAGAAAAATAAGCATGCCCTCCAAGGATCTCAAGTCATAATATCATGGTGAGTAAATAAAATCAATAAATGAGCCACGTAAGCATGTGCATCAAAGATTACCCTATCAAACAAATAAGTTCTCAAAGACATTATGAAACTTGACAAACTTGAATATGTGAGGGTTCATGAGGTGTCCTATTGGGTAGATCTTTCCCTTGGTCAAGGAGTGTTTCCCAAGTGATCCCTCTCTAAGACAGGTGAATTAGATGAAGGGCTTATGGATCGAGACTCACTAGAAATGGGGTTCACGGCACACAAGGCGTTGTAGTGTCTCATTCATGGGTACCTTTATAGAGGGTGCGTTGCACCTTCGTTTGCAATGCATTTTTTTCCAAGCCCATCCTATTGCCATTCTTTATTTCTTTCATGTTTTAAAGGACGATTTGAATGCCAATGTCCTGGCATGGTGTTAAGACAATGATAGTGTCACTCACAAATACCTTGCGAAAATGGGAAGGTTGGCTCGTGATGAGACCCCCTTTCTCTTAGTTGTGTAACTAAGAGCCACTACCCTGGCTTGGTGGCTAGATGATGGGAATTTCATACTGCTAGATACCCATGATCATGATAGATCGACTCATGATGAGACCTCCTATCCTTGAAATAACCCCCTAAACATTCACTATCCTTTATTCTTGTGGGTCCCTCTTTTATTATAGAGAAGTGTTTCATTGATTTCTCGGGGGATTTTTGGGTGAAGCATCTGGAAAGTTTATATATAGGCTTTATCTTTTAGCAACAACAATCTCTCTGGGCCTTCAACCCCTTCTTTCCATAGAATGAGGGACAACCCCTTCTTGGGTCAATACACCCTAAAATCCCAAGAGACAAGGAAATGGGGGGTTTTAAGTGATGAAAAGTGGTAAGTATGGTTGGGAATGGTACGATGGTTCTTCAAGGGAGTTCCTATTAACAAACCCATTCCCTAGGAATACCACTTACTAGGGCACAATGTCAACCACCAAGTGAAACGGGGCAAAACCATAATGTCCAAGCATATGTCATGAAATCTAAAGTAGACTAAGATACAACATACTCTAAATGCCTCAAATATTGAAATGACACTTAACATAATACTTGACTTGTACATCATGGAGCAAGGATCAATGCCTCTTAGAAGCCAGCTGGTGTGGTGGATGCTATCTAAAAATCCTGACCTCTGTGGTGGTGAGAATGGTCTCCATATGTGCAAGTGGATATTGCTGGTCATGTAGTCTCTTGACGCTCCATATCTGCAACCTGAGGGCCTAAAGGCATGATCTCCTTAATTATCCCACAAAATGGGGATAACAGACACTGTGCTTTATATTATTCTAAGAGGAATAGAAAGGAGAACCAACATGCATCAACAACTGATGTTGATGAGAGTCCACCACGAAAGAAGATAAAGGCGACATATGAGTATATTTTTTAAAGGTATGTCCTTCTCTACTACTTATCCTAGAAAATATTTTTTTATTATACATTTCATCTTGGTTATTATCCCTTATTCGAGAGGCCAAGATTACATTTTATATTGGTTATTATCCATGGTTTGGGGGGCCAATGTTGCATTTTATCTTGGTTATTATCCCTGATTTGGGAGGCCAAGCTTACATTTTTAGAACAATCATTATCCTTGGTACGTGAACCCTTATTTTTGTATAAGGGACATTATCCCTAGTACGCGAGCCCATACTTCTCTTAATTCAACAAGGTTGTGCAACTTCAAAGGGAGTCACTTGGCTCATGCATAGATTCAAATGACCACTAGAAATGGAAACCACACCAGATGACAGAGATAGTTCCAGTGACTATGGACGTAGCCAAATCAATCAGATTGGAGTATAATGATGGTTCTAGCATGTGATGGAGAGGGAGAAGATAAGGCAACAACTCCAATGTAGGTAAAGATACTCCCATAAAGGGAGGTGGTACTACATCTAGAGGGAGAAGAGATATTTGAGTCAGACATTTTCTCTAGTCATTAGGACTATCATTGCTCTTGCTTCAATGATAGATGAAGATCACACCAGATGAATGTGAAGGCCTTGTTCCTCAAACAATGTGATTGGGGAAGAATTATGAATGGACTTTATGATACACGAGAAGGAGTCTCATGTTTGTATATTGAAGTAAGCCTTCCAGACACCTAGAGCATGGTACCCCAGGATCGATGGATACTTGATGAGCCCGAGGGTGATGCAGATACCAACCTTTGATACAAGGTTGTTGATGATGATTCATTGATCTATGTTGATGATCAGTTCCTCATGAGAGCAGAATAGCTCTTTGTCTAGTGTAAGAGGGATTTGACCTCAGAGTTCAAGATGAAGGATCTTGGCTAGATGTATTATGGGATTGAAGGTATGACAAAGATCATATGAGATCTTCCTCAGTTAGAGGATATTTATGAGATTCATATCCCATGATGTACATGTAGTAGATCATATCCTTGATGTACCTGGTTAATTCAAGGCCAAATATTTGCTTTGTAGTGAGCACCTTGAGCCAATATTTGGTTGAAGCCAAGGTAGTTCTAGTGGGTGACAATGAAGCATGGTACAATTGGATATGATTTGTATCAGGTGATGAAGTGAGGCTGCAAAGATATACATATTCTGATTGAGCAGGAGTGCAATAGACAGATTAGGCACCTTAAGATGTTGCTTCAACTTGGAATCAATTACGATTTCCAGGATAAGATGGAAGAAAGATTCTGTGGCACTCAATATAGCAGAGACGGAGTATGTTGCATCCAATATTGCAAATTGTGAACCAGTGTGGCTTCAAAAGATTCTCGCAGGACTTCATCTGAGACATGGTACAAAAGGGAGCAATGAAGCTCCAATACTTATCCACAGATGAGTAGATTGTAGATATCCTTCTAGAGTGGTTGTGCTGAATTGGATGAGGAGGATGATACACAGGATTAGCCATGCTGATTTGGCTAGTGATAAAAAATTATGTTTCAACATTGGGAGACGTTCTCCCAGATTGGTCATGCACTGGGCTATGTTAGTGCTGATATGACGAAGGGAGAATGACTGATTCACTCACGAGGATCTGTTAGTGGTGAATGGCCTAGGTATGTTGATGTTATCTAGGTTTGGGAAAATGTTCCCCCATATTGGTCATGCACAGGGATATGCTATTGCTGATATGACCAAGGGGAGAATGATTCACTCATCCACTAGGATTTGCTAGTGGCGAGTGGCCCAAATAAACATTAGGCATACATTATCCCATATTGGTATTGCATGGGGCTATGCTAGTGCTGATATGAACAAGGGTAATGACTCATTCATCCACGGGGCTTTGCCAGTGGTGAATGGCCTAGGTGTAATCCTTCTCCTGATGAGGAGTGGATGGACTCAAGATGATATCGCATGCATATTTCGGGATGGAATGCATGTGCGTAGATGACACATGAACATGACTCACGAAGAAACTTTTCTATGAAAAAAGAAGTCCAAGTATGGAGAATGTCTCCCTAGTTGAGAGGGAGTGTTGGAGTTTTGGAAACTTCAGGCAATAATTCTCCAAGGAAAAATATAAGAAACCATTACAGAAGACCCTAGAAGGTAGAAGAAGAAATCGACTCCAGTAAGTTATTAAAGAAAAAATATTATTAAAGGAAAAGTGATAAGTTGGCCCTGGCAGGTAAATGAAGGGGGTGAAACAAGTATAACTAAATGCAATCTTATTTCATTATGAAACATTCACACTCACCTTCTCATCTAAGGCACAAGTTTGGAGAAGTGCTAGCTGCATCTAGCAAAATACGTTGGGGTATCTTGGAGGTTATCTTGAAGGCACTGGCTTCCCTCTTGGTATTTCTTGGTCACTTTACTATTGCACTAGCTCTGGGAGAGGTGCTAGAATTGGGGTGGATACTCTGTATGATATTTTGTTCTTGATGGAGGAACTTTGGTAATATTTTGGACAATGTTCTTCTAGAGAAAAGTTGGCGGGGTTTTCCCAGGATATTTCTTGTGTCTCTTGTCTCTTGTGCATGATGTAATTATTTTATGATAATAGTAAGAATATCATAAGCATATAATTATCAGACCGGAATTAGTTAAAGCACCAAAAACCATTTCCCTGTGGGTAATATGCAGTTGAGTGTTGAAGTTCAATGTTTTAGTCCTAACAAAACTGTAGTAGCTTAGTAGATTTGAATGCTTGTGCATTATCAATGATGATTTTTCTTAGACAACCAAACCTGGCTAAAATATTTTTTTCAAGGAATTTTATGATAACTAAGTCAATGGATGCCGTTGTAGGAATAACTTGAACCCACTTTGTGAAATAGTATATTATTGTTAGTATCCATATGTGTTGACCACTAGAATTTGGATTTATCTCACCAATGAAGTCTAGTCCCCATTGTTGGAAAGGTGCTTCTACTTTGATGGGTTTGAGTAGCACATGCAAAAGATTTTGTTTCCCTGCAAACATTTGACATTCATGGCATTCCCTAACCAATGCATTTGTATCAGAAAACAAAGTGGGCCAATAGTAACCAACCCTCAATATTTTGTAGGTTGTAGTTCTCCAGGCATGATGACCTCCACAAACTCCCTTATGGAACTCATTAATAATGTCTTGTGTTTGCTCTTCTATGATGCAATTCAGTAAAATACCACGAGGGTCTTTCCAAAATATTTTTTCATCAAGGATACAATATTTAACAGCTTTCATCTTGATATCCTTATCCGAATCTGCTAAGAATTGTAGATTTTGCAAGTAGAAAACTATATCTTTATACCAATCAAATTGAGAAAACTTAGTATCTACTTGAAGCAAAGGATATTTTTTATCCTCCCGTTCTATCTCAACTTCCATTAGTGTTTGAGACACCATATTCAGTCCTAGAACCCTACAATTTGACTCTGTGATTAGTCTTGCTAGACCCTGTCCCTTTACTAGCTTAGTAGGCTTGATTTCCACATCATATTCTTGGATTTTAGCTATCCACTTTCCTCTTCTTCCCTCATTGTCAGGTTGAATAAGAATGTCTTTAACAACATTAGTTGGGACATATGCCATGATATTATAATGTAAAACATAATCCCTGAAATCCTTCAGAGCTTTAACTAGTGCGTATCCCTTTTTCTCCACAATACTATATTTCAAATCAACATCTCTCAATGCCTTGCTGAAAAATCCAATAGGTTTTTCATGGCCACCATCATTGTTCTGTAATACGACAAATGATATGATTTTCTTAGAAGAAAAAGAGAAGATTATAAATGCTTTATCGTAATCGGGACTAACTAAGACCAGAGATTCTCCTAAAGCCCTTTTAATCTGCTCAAAGGAATCTTTAGACTCAACAATCCACTTAATTTCACTGTCTTCTTTTAGCATATAAGTAATATTTTTCATTATTTCAGAAAAGTTTGGTATAAACCTTCTGAGGAAATTTATCTTGCCTAGAAAATATTGTACTCCTTTTTTATTTATGGGTAGGCCAATTGACCTAATTGCCTCAACTCTATCAGGGTCAATCCTCACTCCTTATTTATATACTATATGGCATAACAAATTTTCTTTGTTCATGGAAAATAAATATTTCTTGGGATTTAAGGATAGATCAAATTTTCTATATTTAGTGAAGGTTTTACTCAAATGTTTGATATGGTCTTCATCACATTTTCAAAACACTGTCATGTCATCAAGGTATATCACTATAAATCTATCATTTTCTCCAACAAAAGTTATATCTATTACTCTCTGAAATGTGGCCCCTACATTTATAAGTCCAAATTGCATATTTTCATACATAAATGTTCCCCAAGGAGTGGTAAAACCAGTCTTCTCCCTATCATCAAAGTGCATAGCCACTTTATTATAGCCAGACAAGCCATCCATCATTGCGATTATAGTGGCTCCAACTACCTTTTGCAGTATATGGTCCATATTGGGTAACGAGTAATTATCTTTCAAAGAACACTTGTTTAGATTTTTGAAGTCAACACAAAGTTTGATTTCTCCATTTTTCTTTCACACTGGAACTAAATTTGCTACCCATTCAGAATACCTCAAAGGAATGATGATCTTAGCATCTAGAAGATTCTTGACTTCCTTTTCTACAATAGGCAGGAAAATGGGGTTTACTTGTCTCAACTTCTGCCTAAACGATTTTGTCCCTCTCCTTAGAAGTATTCTATGTTGAAGAACATAAGTATCACATGTCTTTAAATCCTCACACTTCCATGCAAAAACATTCACATACTCCTTAAAAATATCTAGATATTTTCACTTCAGTTGAGGTGACAAATCTTTAGACGATTTAATACACTTAGGCTCTTGTTTGGTTCCCAAATTGCAATCCTCTATATTTTCATATTTTGGTAGGATGATAGGTTTAGTGGGTACATCATTCTTATCAAACAATTGTTCCAATGGGACTAAAAATTTAGGAATAAAATTATTTTTCATCTATATAACTTTGCGGTTTTCCATGTAGTTGTTAAAATGAATATGAGTTTTAGCTTCTTTGCTCACTTCCTCATCATTCTCTATGTCTTCTTCATTGTCAATATGAGTAGAGGAAAACTCATCCACAAGTTCCAAGAATCTTCTTAACTGTTGGTAATCTTCGAAGACCTAGCATTGTTTAACATTATCTGGGATAAAGGGTCTGTACCTCATTTCAACTTCATATTTCATTTGGGGATTATTAGTGATTTGAAAGTACTAGTAGCTAAGGCTAGTGAATATGCTTGCTGATTTAAATCTCTGGGAACAACAGTGATGTTAAAAGATAAAAATAAATGATCAATTAGGTCCCAAATAAGATTTTTGTGTGCTCTCATTCTAGGGTGTTTGGTCTAATAAATTCTCTTTACCTATTGCACCACTAGTTCAGAGTCTCCAAACACTACAAGTTTTGTAATATTTAATGTTTTGGCAGTCTCTAATCATAATACCAAAGCCTCATATTCAACCACATTATTAGTAGCTTCAAACTCCAACTTAAAGGATAACACAATTTTCTCTTTTTTATTACTATTCTTGTGCCAAAACCTTCTTTTGAGTTAGCTCCATCAAAGTATAACTTCCACAATCCATTAGTTCTAACATCAAGAATAGTAGGTACAAACTCAGGTCTAGGGGATTGTTCAACTACCTCATTTATGGACAAAATGCAACAACCAAGATCTTCTTCAGTAGCATATATTGGGTGATTTATTGGTTTGTTTTGGTCACTTACCACATATGAAAATTTGGTTTCTCTATAGAGTATCCTATGCTCACCTCCAAAAAATGGTACTATGGCATATGTCATATCCATTTTCATAGTGTCTCCTAACTTCCCTGCCCACGATCTAGACAATAACATTCCATAATTTGCAGGTACATCAACTACAAAAACATCCACCATGATACTCTTGACAGGAAGTTGTGCTAATGTCACTGTCACCCCCCAGCCTAGGGGTAACTAAGGAGATGATGTCTCGAGGCCCGCAGGTAGAAGACATGGAGTGCTGAGAAACAGGTGATCAGTCGAGCCCACATTGAGCACACAGAGCCTCTTGTCTCCACCACACGTCACCATTCATCGTCAGCAACATAACAACATATGCCACACTGACCTGAACCAGAAAGGACAACAAGTCTTGCTTCATAAGGTAACAAGTCAAGTCTCATGGTAAGTGTCATCTTAATAATTGAAGCATTTGACCATGTTGCAAAGAGTCCTTTCTCGAGTCATTCATTTGCATCAACCATATCACAGGGAGATGTTAGCGACATTGATGATTTGTTGGAGGATTCTCATGAGTTGGAGAGGCATTCAGGATCAGAGATGATTATGGAGGGACATGACCCAAAGATGATTGAGGGTGTTCATGTGTCACATGAGCCACCATTCTTAGAGAGATCTGAGAAAATTGAGCACGCACATGTGGATTCCAGATCTAGGGACAATACATATGAGGACACATCTATGTGGGATGCAAGATTAGACAACACTAGTGATGATGACACATCCATTTAGGGTCAAGAGCCAATTGACGCTCATGGATTGAGCGATACAAAGATATAGCCGGGACGTAGGACAATGTTAGGGGTTATATGATTTACATTGATAGGAAATATCCATAGTTACATGATGTTATTAGGAGGTACAATGGTTGATAGGGATGACAAAGTAGTGAGCAAGGTTGACCATCAGTTGTAGGAGACATTTGTGGTGGTTGGTGGAGGCACGAGAGATGATGGAGTGAGCACCAAACATAGAGGAGAAAGGTATCAGGAAGTGGGTGACAAAAGACATGAGGAAGCATAGGAACATAGGAATTCTTATAACAGGTTGTCACTTAGGCCATCTATGCTGACCTTCTTAGATACAACACAGTCGGGTCAGTCACAATTAGATAGTATCTTTGAGGTGTATAAGAGGGAGTATGAGGCTTTGAGTGATAGTTTCTACAATGTTGTATCATTAGCATATTATTTCCGCATCAAGTACGGACTCAGACCCATGAGGTGAGGTGGAGAACAACAAGATTATGACTCAGGGTATGAGGAAAGGAGACTAGAGAATGCCACTTTTGGAGGACCAGAAAGGAGCTCAGATATATCTTGGAGGAGAGCACGTGGAACAAATGATGTATTACCCACATAGCAGGTCATAGATAGATTTCTCTCACATCGATAGAGAACAGACAGGAGATCAGACAGATCTTGAAGGAGGGAGCGTATCATGGATGATACATTGCACATAGTGCACATGACATATAGACTTCCCGCACATCGACAGAGCATAGATAGGATATCCTTACAGATAGAGAAGTTAGGGAGAGACTGGATAGATAGAGAGACTTAGAGGGAGTTGAGACAGAGGGGTCTTTGTTTCAATTGCAGACAACCTTGGTGGCCGGGTCATAGGTGCTTAGTGGATGATAACATACACTTAGACATAGATACAAATGGAGGAGAAGGACAAACTTAGGGAAAAATATGTAGTAGTAATGAGGAGCAGCCTCATGGAGAGGCTAAGGGGATGACTATAATCTACCTACTGAGCATTCTTAGATTTCATACAATCCAGATTAGAGGAAGAGTACAAGGACAAAGAGTCGAGAACTTGATTCATGGTGGGGCCACCCACAACTTCATTGACTCATGCTTAGTTAGGAGGTTTGGTTTGCCTACGATTGATGTTGGATATTTCAGAGTGCTGGTGACAAGTAGACACAGTTTGGCATGCACACATATAGTTCAACACTTAGAGTTGTCCATGGCAAACCATACAGTGACGGATGATTTTTTTGTGATGGATTTAGAGAACATGAGTATTGTCATGGGAGTTCAGTGGATCAATACATTAGGTATGATCTCTCAGGACCACCAAACAATGAATATGGAGTTCAGGACTGCAGGAGGAAAAAGCGTAGTTCTAAGGGGAATGACCACCAATGCTCCAAGGGATGCTTCAACAAATCAGGCGGAGATGGTGTTAGGACATGGTGGTATGCATAGTGTTATTCCTTAAATATTTTACCACCTTTATGTTCTTAAATTTTATCATGTTCTATCAAAACATGTCTTGAGCCTTTTTGCTTTATTTGCTTGCACCTTTTAAACATTTTACCTCTCATTTAAATGGTTTTCATTTGTTTCTTATAGGTTAGTTTGAAATTCTGTATGAAAAGAGATGTGTCAAATCACAATGGTTATTTCCTAATGGCATATAAAGGAATTTATCTAAAATATAAAGACAAGGTCGCTACCAGAATACTGCTATTCTGGTAGCACATGAGAAATCATTATTCGAATGTGCTCCAAATCTGAGGATTGTGTCAGTAAACCTGAAATCATTCCAAAGATTGTGCAAATGGTTATGGTTTTCAAGTTTGTCATATTTAATTGATTAATTGATACTATGCATGAATTCAATAACACTAGTAAGATTTCGTTGACATTTCAGTAAATCCAGTAGTTAGGCCACGACTAAAAAACATGCAAAGTTTTGATTTCGAATTTTAAAAAGGAGTTTTGAATAAAGGAAATGTAGATTATTGTTATTTGCAGCCAAAATCCATTTGCATCAGTTGTTCTGTGTAGGTATTCTCAGAAGCCCAAAGTGAAACCCTAACATTTTGCAAGTGTACAAAGTTTGTAGCTAACATCATGTCGACTAAAAAGGGAGGAAGAGTTATTCGACTGGAACTAGATGGGGTGAAATTACTAGAAGCTTGCCCATAAATTATGGATAAATTCATACAAGGGGAATGGTTTAAATTCTATTGCAAATTTCAAGGGCAGCATGAAGAAATTTCAAAGTTATTTGCCCAAAATTTTGATGGTTTTCAAAATCAATTGGGAGATGTGATGATTCATGTTACAGAGCACTCAATTACAACAACTTGTCATTTCACTATAAAAGTTGAATGGTGGTGGAAGAAAAGTAAACTTCCTACAAGTCTATGCAACCAGTTTTTAAAGGAATAACATCACAATCCAGACTGGAGTAAAGGTATTCCAAATAAGTGGTTGAAGAAATAATGGTAGAATGTCCTAGCTATTGTCCAAAGGTATATAACTTGTGAAGGTAGGTACTCTTACATTCACTGTTACCACATGAGAGTATTAATGCATATAAATGGAGATGGAGAAATGAACTTGCCCTTTTATCTATTGAAGAGCTTGACCAAAATGGAAAAGAAGGTACATGCTAATCCAAAAATTCTGATAAAATCCTTTTTCATCAAGGTCTGATTAAAATATTGGTCATGTATGCATTAAGTGAACTTCATGTGACTTGGAAACAATTATTGTTTTGATTAGGGTTCGAGGAACAAGTTCTAAAAACATAAAAAATAACTCCGAACAACAAAACTAGGGTTTCAAAGGAAGTGGGAAATACATCAAGGAGTGTAACTAAGGAACAAGAAGAGGTTTTTCCTGTAGTAAGGTAGACTAGATCAAGCAAGATAAAACTTGTGTTACAATAGGAAAAAAAGATCAAACATGAACCCGAATCCTCTGTTTCAAAACAGGGTTTTGAAAGTTGTGACAGGGTTTACACCAGGAGAATGACAAGAGAGAGGACATAGGAACTACAAAAGGAAAAATATGAACCTGGAACAAAGGCTTATGCTATATCATTCGAGGAACTTTTAATGGAAATACAGATAAAAAATAAGGAAGGTAAACAACCTGCTAGCTTCCCTTATAGACCTAAAACTCGACCTACCAATAAACTCATACTTAAGTCAAAATATTTATTCAAGCCCTCTCTAAAGGAAGATAATATGATTATCTTGGAGGATGATAGTCTATAAGATAATCTTGAGAAGAGAAAGTTGGTTAGTAGATCTGTAAAGAGAAAACAAACCAAAACAACCAAGAAGGGAAAAGAAACAATAGTCACTTCCTAAGATTGAATCTTCTCAATTTGATGAAGGAATAGAACAAGACCCCACCTACAATCCATAAATAAAAGAACTATCAGATTCATATATAGGAGAAGCATATATCCCACCTAAAAATGTGAAAGAAGAAATCATTGAAGAAACATCGTCAAAGGAGCATAAATATGGAAGAAAAGGAAATAAACCTAAACGATCTATTGATCTGAATAGACCTGAATCTGAATAAAATCAAGGTGAAGACATGGAATAAACAGAGGATGAACCAGGAGAATAGGGGATTGAAGAGTTTCAGGTGGTCATTAAGGAATTGGAGCAAGAGAAAAAAACACTCGAGATATGGAATGCCAAGCTGCAAGAAAAAGTTCAAAGATTGAAAAAAAAATGCAAGTCACAAAATGAATTGTTAAAGAAAGTTAGAAAAATTAATATTAAGCTATACAGGAGCAACGTGGTGCTTAAGACTAAGCTGCAATAAGAAAATCCTAAGGGTCAGTCTTCTTCTCAACGATGAAAGTTTCCCATGCTATGTCAATATACATGTTGTTTCTAATTTTGAGCTCATGCCATCATAAATGACAGTTTTTGGTGGCCTTCCGTTTGACAAGATGATGAAGCAATTTGAGAAATTGAAGGAGTTTTTGCAAGCATGTTTATGTCATGACCTAATACAAGTTTGAAGATCAAGTCTTCAATGCATCTACTTTGGAGTAGTTGCTACTGATCCTATTTGGAAGGACAAGGATATCTCTAGAGTTATGATTTGGCCCTAGGCTCAAGGTCTCTTCTCTAAGATCTAGGTTTTTGTTATAATACAATGAATGAAAGAGAGAATGTAATCACTATTTGTTAGCCATATATCAAGTCTGAATCAAAACTGTAACTAGATTTTAGGTTCTGATGAAAACCAACTCTATGTGTAAAAAAATAATTAGATGACAGAGTTACAAGGTTCAGATTTGGTGAGACTAAAGGGACATATTGATCTAGATTGTAATACCTGGAACCTATTACATTTTTCACTCAATGGAAAAGACATTATGATGGCTAGACTATCTTATTCTTGTCTTGTATTTCTTCTATCTTACTTGAATGCATTTGAATATTTTGCAAAGAATTTGGTTTATCCTGTTACATGTTGAATGTTAGTAAATATTTTTCTATCACCTATCACAAGATTTGTGTTTAAGTTATTCTTTATTTTTTCTAAATGATATTTGGGATTAGAAAGTCTTCTCTGTAAGTGATCAGATTGTGAAACTTGCATTTTTTCTCTTCTTTTGTTTATCTCCATTTTATCTAATTTATTAGAGTGAATGTCATTGACTAAGCTGAGTATTTTAGAAACCTGATCTAATTGTAATTTGATCATCTATTGTTCAACTTATCCACTACCCGATCCACAAACCAAATCTATAAATTCATTTGTTCTACAAACATAAAACATTGCAATAACTAAGGTGCCCTAGCTTTTCCCTTAGCAGTCAGGGAACACTTTAGGGATAACATCTTTTGGCACCATTTCCAGGGATAGAGTAATGGAGAAATATTCCTTGGGAGAATGACAATAATTTGAGCTAGCTCTTGATGGTGAACGAGAGTTAGACACAAAATTGTGACTGCAGAACATTCACCCGGTGATTCCACAATTAAAAGACTCCACTGGAGGATGAACCCTATTAATAGAAAAATAAAAAAGGTGGAAGGGAAAGACCATGTATCAACTTATGAGTTTCCTCCATGAGCTTATATTATTTTTCATAAATTATTTCCTATCTTTCCCGTTGCATATTAGAAGAATTATCCTATGTTTTGTATACTCAGATGACCATAAAACCACAACTGTATATTCCTCCTTAAGGAAAGAATGTTTTCCCTCTTCTTGCATTGTTGATCTTGATTCATTTCCTTCATCTGAGCCATATGAGGATCATGATGTCCATATTTCAGTTCCTCCTGAAGACAACCCATCTTGTACACTTGTTTATACTGAAGCCGATTCACTACCTCCTGCAATCACTGTTGTACCTTGTCATCAACTCACTAAAATTTAGTCCAAAATTCGAGAGGGTTATAAACCTATGAAGCTAACTTTTGTCGTCCATGATTTTCCTCCTAATTTTCTAGAGTATCTTCCTAAGTTTAGTGGAGAAGATCATGTTATAGCAGAAAAACATATGTATTATTTTCAAAGGTTTTCAGACAACTTTGAAATCATTCATGAACATGTGTTTATGAGAACATCCTCTCAGTATTTGCATGAAGATGCTAGGCTATGGTTTAGAAACTTAAAGACTGATTCGATAAGATCATGGGCAAATTTTCATGCTCTTTTCCTAAGATATTGGGGTGAGAACAAATCTTATGAGCAATACCTTTCTGAGTTGAGTGCCATGAAGAGGAGGAGGGATGAGTATGTTGTCATCTTTAATAGGAGATTTTGGAACTTTTATCTTAGTATGCCTATTGATATTCGACCACCTGAAGCTATTTCTAGGGTGTTTTACACCACAAATCATCACCATCCTTATCTAACTTTATTCCTCAGAGAAAGGAGATCTTTAACCTTGCAACAAATGTTTACATATGCTGAGGAAATTGAGGACAACCTTCGAGATTGTGGAAAGCTCTTAGATATTAAAGGATGATTCAATAAGATCATGGGCACATTTTCATTCTCTTTTCCTAAGATATTGGGGTGAGAAAAAATCTTATAAGCAATACCTTTATGATTTTATTGCCATGAAGAGGAAGATGGATGAGTCCATTGTTAGCTTTAATAAGAGATTTTAGATCTTTTATCTTAGTATGCCTATTGATATTCAACCACCTGAAGTTGCTACTAGGGTGTTTTACACCACAACTCATCATCATCCTTATCTAACTTTATTCCTTAGAGAAAGAAGATCTTTAACCTTGCAAAAAATGTTTACATATGCTGAGGAAAACTTTCGAGCTTATGGAAAGCTCTTAGATAAGGTTTGGGATGAAGATGTGGATGCACAGGAATTGAATGAAAAATATAATTAACAAAGATCAGATCATGGTTTTCACTTATTTCAGAATGTTGATATATCATTTCCAGATTCTTGTTTTTATTCTAATCCTGCAACTAATGAATTTGATTTTCTACTATCAGAGTTGTAGAAAATTTACATTAGCAAGATGATTCTCCATATACGAAAGACAAATTTTCCAAGAATGATCAAAAGGTTGATTTTGTTATTGATGAATATTCAAATGAAGAGGAAAAGGAGGATGATTATGAACAACCATTATAAAAAATGGATCAACATTCTTTTCAGTATATTTATGCATCATCTTCATATTTTTATGCACATGTTCATAATTTAGATCAGCCAAATGAATTTACATATGCAATTGGATCTTTTCCTAAAGATGAGAAGAGGGATGATATTGTTATGAATAAGTTCATAGAGGATGGTTGTACATATTTCTATTGTAGAGGGTCTTCTGTTGATAGTAGTAGGAACCTTTTAAATCTTGCTATGAAAATGCCACATGATCATTTTGTTGAGAATAAAGTTGCTACTCAAATGGATATTGATGTTTAAATTGGAAATCAACAACCCATATTGGTTTTAATTTTGGATGAAAGGATTTCATTATAGGAAGAACATCATAAATTTGAAGGAAGTCCATTTAATTGTCTATTTGAACCTGAAAAATTTCAAGCTTATAAAGTTTTTACTCCTTCAACAATTTCAGAAGAATGTCAACTGAATCAAAGAAGTTTTTCTGTCCATGATTGTCATAAAATCAATAGTATGGCAGGTCAATCTTTTCTCAATAAAACAATATTCATGCATTGAGAGGAATATGTTTTAAATCAACAAAAACTTTTTCTTGGTTTTGAAGACCCAGTAGCAGTTTTTATGGAGTCCTATTTTTTGAAGTTTCTAGAGATTTCATACTTCGACATAGCAACAACATGTGTCGGTGAGTGTGAATTTCCAAAACAATTTTTGTGGCAACTGTTACATTTCTTCTTTGATTTATTGTTCAACTGTAGAGAAGAGGTTCTTACAGTCACAAAAATACTGGAATAGTTACATTGAAAGTTTAGCTACACATGAGCAGAATAATTCAATTGGTTAGTGTAGAAAAAGTGTATAAATAAGCTCGATGTTCGAGCATTTTTGATATGGTGTGTAGTAGAATAACATTAATAAAGGACTCCATATCCCAATGGAAACAATATTCTACAATTTAGCTTATTTTAATTTGGTATTTCAGAGTGCAGAGTAGACGATCTGTAGTAAGACAGAGGCCAAAACAGATAAGAACATAACAGGGTGGAAGTCACAAGTTTCAGTGATAGAATTGGAAAAGAAGGCATTGGTACACAGTTCTTAATGTCTCACAAGGAGAACATTATCCCCATATGGATCCAATGTTAGTCCCTAAACCTATTACCACCTTTCTATTCTTAAATTTTAGCTTGTTCTATCAAAATCCGTCCTCAGCCTTTTTGATTTTTTGGCTTGCACCTTTTAAACATTTTACCTCTCATTTTGGTGTGATTTTCTTTGATTTAATTGGTTTTTATTTGCTTCTTATAGGATAGTTTGAAATTATGCTTGAAAAGAGATGTGTCGCATCAAAATGGTTATGTCCTAATGGAAAATAAAGGCATTTATGTAAAACATAAAACATGGTTGCTACCATAATACTTCTATTCTGGTAGCACATGAGAAATCATTATTTGAATGTGCTCCAAATCCAAGGATCGTGTCAACAAACCCAAAATCATGCCAAATATCATGCAAACGGTTATGGTTTTTAAGTTTGTCATATTTAAATTATTACTTGATCCTATGCATGAATTCAATAACATGGGTCATATTCTGCCGACATTTCAGTAAATCCAGTTGTTAGGCCACAACTAAAAAACATGCAAAGTTATGATTTCAAATTTTAAAAAGGATTTTTGAATAAATGAAATGTAGCTTATTGTTATTTGCAGCCAAAATATGTTTGCATCAGCAGTTCTGTGCAGGTATTCTCAGAAGCCCAAAGTGAAACCCTAGCATTTGTGGGTGTCCATAGTTTGAAGCTAACAACATGTTGACTAAAAATGGAGGATGAGTTCTTTGAATAGAACCATATGGGGTGTAATTACTATAAGCTTGCCCATAAATTATGGAATAATTCATACAAGGGGAATGGTTTAAATTCTGTTGCAAATTTAAGGGGCACCATGAAGAAATTTCAAAGTTATTTTCCCATAATTTTGATGGATTTTAAACTCAAGTGGGAGATGTGCTGATTCATGTTACAGAGTCCTCAATTGCATCATCTTGTCATTTGACTATAACGGGTGAAATGTGGTGGAAGAAAATTAAACTTCTTATAGGTCTCTGCAACCAATTTTTAATGGAAGAACATCACAATCTAGACTGGAGTCAAGGTATTCCAAATAAGTGGATGAAGAAAGAATGACATAATGTCCTAGATGTTTTGCAAAGGTATATAACTTGTGAAGGTAGATACTCTTACATTCACTGTTACCACATGAGATTATTAATGCATTTAAATGGAGAAGGAGAAATGAACTTTCCCTTTTATTTGTTGAAGAGCTTGACCAAAATGGAAAAGAGGGTACAAACTAATCTAAAAACTGTTGATACAATCCTTTTTCATCAAGGTATTATTAAAATATTGGTCATGTATGAATTAAGTGAACTTCATGTGACTTGAAACAATTATTGTTTCATTAGGGTTCGAGGAACACGTTCTAAAAATACCAAAAATAACTCCTAACAACAAAACTAGGGTGTCAAAGGAAGTGGGAAATACATCAAGGAGAACAACAAAGGAACAAGAAGAGGTTTTTCCTATATCAAGGCTGACTAGATCAAGAAAGAGAAAACTTATGTTACAGTAGGAAAAAGAGATCAAACAAGAACCCAAATCCTCTGTTTCAAAATAGGGTTTTGAAAGTTGTGACAGGGTTTAGACCAGGAGAATGAAAAGACATAGGAAACATGAAATACAAAAGGAAAAATATGAACCTGGAACAGAGGCTTATGATATATCAGTCAAGGAACTTCCAATGGAAAGACATATACAAAAGAATAAAGGTAAACAACTTGCTAGTTGCCCTTATAGAACTAAAATTCGACCTACCAATAAACTCAGAATTAAGTCTAAAGCTTTATTCAAGCCCTCTCTAAAGGAATATAATCTGATTATCTTAGAGGATGACAATATAGAATATAATATTGAGAAGAGAAAGTTGGTCAATAGATCTGTAAAGAGAAAAAAAACCAGAACAACCAAGAAGGAAAAAAAAACAACAATCATTGCCTAAGATTGAATATTCTCAATCCGATGAAGGAATAGAACATGACCCCACCTACAGTCCAGAAATACAAGAACTGCTAGATTCATATATAGGAAAAGAATATAGTGCACCTTAAATTGTGAAAGAATAAATCATTGAAGAAACATCCTCAAAGGAGCATAAATATGGAAGAAAAGGCAAGAAACCTAAATGATCTATTGGTATGAATAGATATGCATCTGAAGAAAATCAAGGTGAAGACAGGGAAAAAACAAAGGATCAACTAGGAGAACATGGGATTGAAGAGTTTCAGGTGGTCATTAAGGAATTGGAGCAAGAGAAAAGAACACTTGAGATATGGAATGCCAATCTACAAGAAAAAGTTCAAAGATTGAAAGAAAAATGCAAGTCACAAAGTGAATTGTTAAAGAAAGATAGAAAATTCAATATTATGCTATACTAGAGAAACGTGGTGCTTAAGACTAAGCTGCAACACAAAAATCCTAAAGGTCAATCTTCTGCTCAATGATGAAAATTTTCCGAGGCTATGTCAGTGTACAGGTTGTTTCTAATTTTGAGCTCATGCCATCAGAAATGACAGTTTTTGGTAGCCTTCCATTTGAAAAGATGATGAAGTAGTTTGAGAAATTGAAGGAATTTTTGAAAGCACGTTTATGTCATGACCTAATAAAAGTTCTAAGGTCAAGTCTTCAACACATCTAATTTGGAGTAGTTGCTACAAATCCTATTTAGCAGGACAAGGACATCTCTAGAGTTATGATTTGGCCCTAAGTTCACGGTCTCTTCTCTAAGATCTAGGATTTTGTTATAATACAATGAATGAAAGAGAATGTAATCACTATTTCTTCGCCATATATCAATTCTCAATCAAAACTGTAACTAGATTTTAGGATCCGATGAAAACCAACTCTGTGTATAAAAATGAAATTAGATGACGGAGTTACAGGGTTCAGATTTCGTGAGACTAAAGGGACATATTGATATGGATTGTAATACCTGGAACCTATTATATTTTTCACTCAATGGAAAAGACACTCTGATCGTTAGTCTATCTTATTATTGTCTTGTATTTCTTCTATCTTACTTGAATGCATTTGAATCTTTTGCAAAGCATCCCGTTTATCCTGTTACATGTTGAATGTTAGTAAATATTTTTCTATCACCTGTCACAATATTTCTGTTTAAGCTATTCTTTATTTTTTCTAAATGATATTTGGGATTAGAAAGTCTTCTTTGTAAGTGAGCATATTGTGAAACTTGGAGTTTTTCTCTTCTTTTGTTTATCTCCATTCAATCTAATTTATCAGAGTGAATATCATTGACTAAGTTGAGTATTTTAGAAACATGATCTAAAGTGTAATTTGATCATCTATTGTCCAAATTATCCACAAACCAAATCTGTAAATTCATTTGTTCTAAAAACATAAAACAATGCAATAAATGTGGTGCCCTAGCTTTCCCCTTAGCTATCAGGGACAACTTTAGGGATAACAAATAGCACAACAGTTAGAGAGTCACAATGAAAATTTTATGAGGGGATATCTAGGCAGAGACAATGTACACATGGTACAATTAATTCAAGGAGACATTCAATCATAGATAGTATGTGCACATTTATGGTGGGGGAGCATACCAATAGAGGTTATCACAGGGGAAGGGAGGCCATCAATCAGATACTTGGGGAACATGTTCATGGTAGGAGGAAGGCTCATAGAGTATGCTACATGGAGTGAGAGCCACATTAGGCAGATCCTTGGTCAACGATTGCTTGAGGACAAACAATTTTGGGAAGGGAGGACTATAATATCCCTTCCCAAATGACTACACGGAGGATGAAGGACTAGCCTATACACTCTCCCCATAGGCTATAATTAGTGGGAAAGGGGAGACTATGGATATTAATTGATGTGACTAGCTTATTAAAGCTAAATCCTAAAGTGACATTAGTTAATTAAGGTTATAAAGTGACTTTATGATTAATAGAGAAAATAACCTTAGAAGTCACTTTAATTATTTTAAGTGATGGGCCAAACTATTTTATTCACCATTATTCATCATCGAGATCATTTCCACACAACTTGTTCTTGGTTCTGTTGCATTCCGACGATTCTCGTAAAATAAGGTTATTATTGGGCATATTTTAATTAATTACACTAAAGGTACTATTTGGAATTTGTTCCTTGGAGAAATACCTTAGTGTATTAGCTCGTTGGAACCAGGGAAAAAATATCTACAAGATGGGATGATGAAAATTGATTTTTAGTTGCCGGAGAAGTCATACAGGTGAATTAATCACTTTCTGGGATTAAAAGGGTAAATAAATTAATAAAGTGATTTTAGAAAATATATTAAATATGAATTAAAAAGTCACTTGAGGAGGAAAAAGGTGAGAGGGGTATAAATAAGAGATAAGAACTCATTTCCTTTCATTATGCATGTTATCTTTTTGAGGTTAGATTATGGAGAGCTCAAGGAGCTTGGTGGCTTAGGGTTTGGAGTAAAACCCTAGATCTGGCTTCAATGGTGAAATATCCACTCTAGCTAGAGGGATTAGTTTCAGTGGGGAGATCCCACTCTAGCCAATGTTGTTGCAAGAATCCTTCTATGAGGGTGATATTCTATTAGATTCTTGGAGTGTTATTCAAGGAGAAACCTTTTTACTTTTCCTTGGTACACATTTTATTTGTAGGGGCGAATTATTGCTAGAGGGCCCATATTCAGAGGTCAATATATTCATTTTTGGAGTTGGATTGAGCGTTTATCTCTTGGGACCGAGTTGTAATAATCTTGGGAGAATTTTGGAAAAGGGTTTGAGTGCCATCCCTTCAGAAAATCGATTTATTAGTGGTTGGGAAAAATTATTATAGTAGGGCGTGTTATCTCTCCCATTGGTGCGACTTCTTGTGAGATTTTCACATTTTTGGAGCAACCACCATGATAGCTATCTTGTTGAGGATATTTGTTGCATATTTACAATGTATTTTTCCCATTATAGGCTACATAAAAACTACAATATCCTTGTGATCAGATCTAGAAATTTCCTTGTCATTCAACTGATATATTATATAAATAAGTCAAGGGTTCGGAGGTACTTTTGTTATAATTTTTTGAGCTTTTATTTGGTGTTCATTTCTATTTTATTCTCAACATTTTCATGACGTATGTTGCTATTATAAACAAATAAACCATTCAGAAATATACAAAATGCATGCTACAACCAATGTATGCAAATTGTTTGTCAAAACACTTCAAGCAGCTAGCTTCCATAAAACATAACAACCAACAAATATTTATAACAACTACCAATAAAGAAGTGTTAAGGGGTAGGAATTGAAGTAATTGACATCATACATCCATAAGAAAGCCTCAAGGAAGTTGTGATAGTAAGTAGAATCTATTTGGAAAGGGTATTTGAGCATACCACCAAAGTGTTTGAAGAAAGTCCTCAACCACATAGATCTGATTTTTACATAAGATTTGGTTGGGGATCTTACAAAATATTTGCATATTGAATAGTTAGATGTAAAAACAACTTTTCTTCATGGGGATTTGGAAGAAGAGATTTATATGTAGCAGCCACAGGGGTATGAGGTCAAAGGGAAGGAGAATTTGGTATGCAGGTTGAAGAAGAGCTTGCATGTCCTAAAGCAAGTTCCAAGGCAGTGGTATTTTACATTTTATAGGTTTATGATAGAACATGGTTATAGTATATGTCATTTTGATCACTGTGTTTATTTTAAGAGGCTAGAAAATGGAAGCTATATTATGTTTCTATTATATGTAGATGGAATTCTTGTTGTAGGGTCTAACACGTAGGATATAAATGTTCACAAAATGAAATTAGCTAATTCATTTGTGATGAAGGATTTCGGTGCTGCAAAGAAAATATTTGGTATGAGAATAAAAAGAGATAGGAAAAATTTCAAATTGACATTGTCTCAGGGACAATACATAGAGAAGGTGTTGGAGAGATTTAGAATGCTGAATGGAAAACCAGTTAGTACACCTTTGGCCAACCATTTCAATTTAACCAAGAAAATGTGTCCCAAGACATAAGAACAGATAGAATACATGTCCAGGGTCCCTTAGTCATCAACATTTGGTAGCTTGATGTATGCGATGGTGTGCATAAGACTAGATATTTCACATGTAGTGGGAGTTGTGAGAAGGTATATGAACAATCCAAGGAAATAACATTGAGAGGTAGTAAAGTGGGTTCTCAGGTATTTGAGAGGTACTACTACTCATGCATTATGTTTTGGAGGTTCAAACACTATTCTACATGGATATGTTGATTTAGATATGACAAGTGATAAATATAGCAGGAGGAGAACCACAAGGTATGTTTTTACTGTAGGTGGAACAATAGTAAGTTGGATTTCAAAACTACAAAAGGTTGTTGCACTTTCAACAATGGAAGTCGAGTATGTTGCTTCTACAGAGGCTAGTAAATAGATGATTTGGTTACAGATGTTTATGGAGGAATTGGGGAAGCAATAGGAGAATAACGGGTTGTATTGTGATAGCCAGAGTTCCATTCATCTTGCAAATAACTCAGACTTCCATTCTAAGACTAAATATATAAAACTCATGTACCATTTCATATGATCCATTTTGGAAGATGGACAATTGAAGTTGGAAAAGATACATACTAGCCAAAATCCTATAGACATGTTAACAATGGTAGTAATCAGGGAGAAACTGAGTTCCTACTTAGTTTTAGTTGGCCTTCAAACATGAAGGTGAAGATGAGAATTTTCTAGGTCCAAGGTGGATCATAGTCCAACATGTACAACAACAGTGGAGTTGTTGTGATTAGTATCCAAGTGGAAGATTGTTGGTTGATGAGTCTGATTATCTTCCTAATTCAGAGGTCTTGTTTCAACTATATTCATATCCCATTTCCTAATAGGGATTCCCCCCCAACATATGTCTCTAGAGGGGGGCGAAGAAAGTATTTTGGAGCCCCCCCCCACAGGGGTTTGGGGGCAACACCCCCAAAGATAATGTTTTGGGAAAATTGTCTTGTAAAACAATGTTATTTCGTACTCAATATGGACTGTTCATTATTAGGTTTCATATCTGACGATAGAAGTTATATTAGGGTTTTTTTCCTTAGAAGGAAACCCTCTTTTATGTATGAGGGAATTACATTGCGTTGGTAGGTATGTGAGTGAATATTGTATTCTAAGAGAGGAGTCTGTGAGAAAAGAAGAGGAAGTTACACCGAGTATGTTGTAGGTTGTATCCCTTCATTTGCTAGATAATAATAAAGGAAGGACTGCCAATTTCTCTAGTGGATGTAGCGCACATTGGGTGAACCACGTATATTTGTGTCTTTATTGTATTGTGTATCTTCTGTGTTTTATTTCCACATCTATTTTTATTTTATTTCTCTGTGATTCTTTTTTTCAAACACTTTTCTCGTGTCTCACAAGATTAGGAGCCCCTGGATTGTTGATTTAATGTACATAATTTAAGCATATAAATAACCTAAATTTTTTGGTGCTATTTCCAGGGAGATGTTAAAGGGATTAGAGCACTGTTAGTTTTTGTTTCTATGCATAATTATGTTGCACCAACATTTAAGACTTGGAGGAGGAGAAATGATAAGATGTGAGGTAAGAACCTGCTTGTTTTCTTTAGCATGTCTCTCTGATCCATCATCGTGTTGGTTTAGTGTGCCTTCTTTTAGATTGATACATGGAAAGGGAAAAACTTCTCATGTCAACAAAAAACTTGGTGACAATAGGGTCTTAGTAGCATGAGTTGTCTAAATACATGATCTGCTTTGGAATTTGTCTTGTGTGGTGTGCATGATTTCATCTATTTTCTTAAAGTTATTATTTTTGGTTTGTAAGAGCCCCATACACTAATCTATGTGTGAGACATGGATAAAATCCCAACCAAAAGAATGTAAATATGCTCAAGCATTTGTTGAGAAAAGGAGAAAATACCCCTGCAAGGATCTTTTTGAATCCTTATTTACACTCCAAAATTGTCACTAGGGATGAGTCCGCATTTCAAGAAGAAGTAGAGGAACAAAGGATACATGAACATATTCCATAGAAAGAGGATGTAGAATTTTCTTCTAGTAGTTCTTGTAAGTAGATAGAAGAGATCAAAGAGTCACAAACCACATCAGGTGAAGATCAAATACTAGAGCTAAAGATCGAATAATTTTTGGCATGTCTATCACCAGACCCTTTGTGCATTATGGAGTGTGATGACCAAATTTCCAAAGAACTTCATAGTATCACAATCAAATATATCCAAGGAGACAAAGATTACATCAAAAATTGGTTCCAAACAATCATTGGGTTGTAGTACCACTCCATCCTTCAACACTTCTTGGCATCATCCCCACAAAAGCAATTGGCCTCTCATGTCCGGGCAACCAATGAGGTATACTTTTCATACTTGGATATGAGTATAGTTATAATAATGTTATGCACATGGCTTCATTGGAAATACTCTTACACTTGAGGAAAGGTTTCCTTTTTCAAGTAGGTTAGGATAGTAAACAAATAAATAAATTCTAATAATTACTGCATATAATTGTTGGTCCAACTCCAAGTACATTGCAACATCATTTTCATGTTTTTTCGAATAAGCGGGGAATGCCAAAAGTTTACAAGGCAACTTGTTGAAAGAGGGACATTTTTGCTTCTACAACATATTTCTGTTGAAATTTGTTGTAGATGTGCATGATGGAAAGGTCAATCTACTGGTTTTGTACAGGTTAAAATTTGTAGACAATTTGCAGCCAACAAACATCTCAAAGGAATCAACAATATTTGCTAGCAAATACATTTTTCTCTTATGGTACTAGAACTGCATAGTGGGTACCATAAAACCTGTAGATGCCTTTTTTGTATTTTTTTCATCATTTGAACAGGTCTATATGACATATGCAATGTATCAACAGTGTCCAAGTAGCTTAGATGCATTCTTTAGTTCCAATCATGTAGCTAATATTACATTTCACTCAGGTTTGATCATGTTTTAGAGTTCAAGCTTTCATATCATAACATCTTTCTTCAACACTCAAATTTCTTGGATGGTCTTCAAAGCTCAAGTTCCTGCAAAACAACTCAGAATCCAGTTCATCTATGTAAGTTTCATCTCCAGAGAACTAAGGTAAATTGAGTTAAAGAGTTTTCCAATCCTTCTAATCTATTGAAGATGAAGGAAATTTATCATAAAAACAACATTCTAAGCTTTTTATTCTCTATCCCATCTTATCTACCACTTATCCTGGTCAGTTTAACCCATCCTACCAACACCCACTATTAATCCCTTATAACCTCATCATATGATTTTTCCCTTGGCATGTTAGCATGATTTCATGTAATCATTTTCAATTTGATTTTCATCACTCATCCAAATCACTGTAAGGATTCGATATGAGCCTCTTATGCTCTCATTTTTAAAATTGTTTCCATTCAAGCTTATAACCGTTATGTCTTTTGCGTTTCATCAACCGTTGGTTGGTGAAGATGAAACCAATTATAAGGAAGATATAAACTTGTTCAAAAGGTGAGATGTAGATGATGGAAATTAGTCTTCTGTAAGTGGATGGTATTTGATGAATCACATTGAAAAGCTTCAAATTAGTGAGCATATTTCGTGAAGGAAAATTTAAACTGCTAAGCTGACCCCTCGGTTGGATAAAAAGAATATGGTTAAGTATATATTGGTTCTTGTTTGAATACTGATTTGGGGATTTTTGATATGTTTTTTTTTTAAATTCAGAAAGATTGGCATAAAAAATAAAAAAAGTTTCATTTATGTATTTCTCATCTCATCTATGCATGCAATGAAAAGCATTCAAGCAACTTGCTATTTCTAAATGGTTAAACGAGAAAATCCTTTAATGGATTTGTTAATTTTTTTTGTTTCCTTGATTGGTTGTATTAATTGGAAAACATGCCAATTTTATATAAAATAAGTCAAAATATTTTCTTTAGTAAACACTTGTTGTTCCAAAGGAAAATTTGCTAGGAGTTCATTTATGGAAAACATTATGTGAGGATAGCTTTCACATGCATGGGGATTTATTCTCAAGAAATCTTGTGAAGCGATTTGTTTGCAGCAGAACTTGGAATGTGACAATGTGAAAACAATTTGTTATACATTGTTGGAAACAAAAAATAATCTTGGAAACAATGCACCGAGATGACACTTGTTGTCAATATACTAGTTGTTGCATGGAAAGGCAATTGATATTATGAGGTAAAGGAGCCTTAGTAAGCAATTCACCCTATTGTCTGATCATATCCATTTGAGTAGAATTTTTTTTGAAGAGCATGCATTGCTTGGAGTCATGGTGTTTTTAAGGATAACAACTAGAAGAAATTTGTTTTTTTGGCATCTATTTGTCCCTTGAAATAGGATGGTTAAGGTCAATGTTGAAGTGATTGTTTTTGGTACCTTGTTTTCTGGCGCAGACCCCAAACCCTTAGACCAGAGTCCATACATGATCTTTCAACTTCAGCCCCTTAGAGTCTGACTGACTCCTTTTAATTCATCTTGAGAAACTATTCACTCACCCTCTTTGGGTATAATTTACAGGCCCTTCTAAGTTATGTCCCCGTGATCATTCACTGGCCATTAACTCCATGTTCAACACCCAACTGAGATTGGGAATTTTCTCTTTTCTTTTTGGGATACCGGATTTCATGATTTCAGAAATCTCGTGGTCAAGCGCCTTGCCTCTTCAACCTCCGAAACCCGAAATACCAAATGTTGGACCCTTCTTACCATAGATTTCAGTTTTTCGCTCTTCACGATTTCGGGAGTTGCGATGTCGTGCAACCCGGTCTCTTGGTCTCCGGAGTCCCGAAATCCGAAACACCGAAATCCTGAAAAGTCCACCCTTAGTCCTGCTGCACTTCGCGACTTCGAGATTTTCCTTTCATCGCTCCCCGTTCCTTGTCATTAGGATTCCCGATATGCTGAATCCTAAAATACTGAAACACTAATGTTCTGCTTCCAAGGAGATCAACGGCTATGGTTCTCCCCTTGATCCAATGGTTAGCACGATTTCACGTACTGGGAGTTCGTAAGGATTATTTTCAAACTCTCTGTCTCCTATACCTTCCGGAACCCAAATTTCCAAATTGCCAAAATGCCGAAATGTTCATCCGCAACTTCTTCGTGTTTCACAATTTCGAAGATTCTAATGTGGAGTGCTCTACTCCTTATCAACGGAAATGCCGAAATGCCGATTCCTGAAATGCTGACAAATACTCTGTCACAACTTCTGATTTCAGACTTTCCTCCCTGTTGAGTCCCGATCACTCGTCCTTAGGAATTTCAAAACCCCGAACTCCAAAGTTCCGAATTCCTGAACTTGTCACTCTTTGAATTCACACACGAAACCTCCTTTTGCGTTTCGGGAACTTGATCAACCAAGGTTTTGTCTTGCACTTCAGACTTCCGAACCCCGAATTCCCAAAATGTTCTAACAGCCCCAAAAGGTCAAAACCAACGACCCACGTTGGTTATGGATACCCAAGGGGATGGTTTGTCGGCCCTTATCCGACTTGCATTTTTTGTAGATCCTATGATCCTTGTTGTTTCGAGAGTTCTCCTCGGAGAATTGCGACCGTCCAATTTCTCTCCTTGAATACTTCGAAGGGATCAACCTTCTTGAATTTTCTTTGAATGTTTTCAAAAACACTACTCCTCCTAAGCTTCCTTGTGACCTCGAGTCTTTAGAATACTTCTGCAGGCACTACTTGTGGCAATTCGTCAAATACTTCTGAGTATTTGAATTCCCGATTCTGTGCACTTTCTCTGCAACAACAATCCTTCAATATATCAACCTTAGTTTATAAGTTTTAAGGTCTCGACCAACCTACACACACCTTGCACGACTTCTGTGCTTGTCTTGCACTTCTATTGGAATGAGAACAATGGTATCCCTCCTAAGATTTTAGAGGTAAACTCTGAACCCTGTCAATGCACACCTTGCGGACACTTCCACTGCACTCCTTGCAGGAACTTCTCTCACTCAGGAAGAGAAACAATTGAAACTCATTCTCTCTCTCTCAATTTTCAAACATCCAACATGAAAACATAAATTCACACACAACATAATAACAAATGCATGACAGAGAGAATAAAACAACCATAAGCATATCATTCAGCATGTATACATAGTTGAGCATTATAACACCACGAGTCTGAATCAAAGCTTCATATATTAATTCAAAACTTTTGTACATGGGTTCTTCTCTACAATTCTCTGCTTCTTCTCTATGCTAATGTGCTTAATCATACGATCTCTGATTGATACAATGATACAAATATGAGGGTGTCTATAGTCGTTTTCCCTCCAGCTCCTAAAATTGTCTAATCTAGAATTTAAATCTACCTACTTTTATTAACTGGGCATAAATGCCTCTACATCCTACAAATGAGAGCGGATCACTCAAGATTTGTTTACAATATGGAAGTATGCCTTCTTAACTATTTCATTAATATTTGTGCATCCAAACTTTCAAAAACATTTCAAAACCTTTTTGACATGTGCCAAAATGTGATGGCATTCATCCCAGCTGTCTTACGCCTCCATGGTTGCTTGCTGCTGACGATGCTCTTGCATCATACTCCCTCACTTGAAAATTTTCATGGACTCCTGTTCATGAGTTCTTGCATGGTCTATCCATGCTTCTGAATTTCTGCTTCATTCTCCCAACTGGCATCTTCAACTGGATGTCCCTTCCATTTGATCAAGTATTCAAAATACTCTTTTCTCCTGGTCCTCCTACTGACTCTCTTGTCAAGTATACTTTCCATCTGTGGCTTTTCAGCTACAAGCATTTGTGTAGTTCACTGAAATTCTGTCTGTTCACTGTCTTCTTCAGCTCTATAAGGGTACAAATCCAAGATGTTGAATATCGGTGAAATTCTAATACCATCAGGTAATTCAATCTCATATGCATTTGCTCCAAATTTTCTTACGATCTTGCATGGTCCATTCTTCTTCATTTTCAGTTTGTAATATGTTCCCCTTGGGAACCTTTCCTTTCTCAGATGTGCAAGAATCAAATCGCCAACTTCAAACTGAAGTTCTCGCCAGTGTTGATATGCTCTGTGCTTGTACTCTTGATTCGAATTCTGCAAACGCTCCTTGACTTGGTTATGAAGTTCCTTCATTGCTTCTACAAAATCCTCTACACTAGCACTTCTAGTTTCATTATGTTCTGAATCTTTCAGTTTAGAAACTCCTCTTGGCTGCATTCCATACACAATTTGGAATGGACTCTGCCCTTTGCTTCTTTTAAATGAATCATTGTAAGAAAATTTCTCCTGTGGCAGAATGTGATCCCACTGACTATGGTGTTTAGTCACTAGGCTCCTTAGCAAATCTCCCAAGCTTCTGTTTACAACTTCTGTTTGCCCATCCGTCTAAGGATGATAAGTTGAGCTAAATGAAAAATTTTTCCCCCCATAAAGTCCTCCAGAAATGTCCCACAAACTTGGTGTCTTGATCTAAAACTATACTTTTGGGTAAGCCATGAAGTTTGATGACTTCTTTGAAAAACAGGTTCGCAATATGAGTTGCGTCACTGGTTTTCTGACATGGTATAAAATGTGCCATCTTTGAAAATCTGTCTAACACCATAAAGATTGAATCAAATCCTCTTTGTGTCCTTGGCAGCCCCAATATAAAATCCATGCTCACTGCATCCCACGACCTCTCAGGTATGGGTAACGGCTGGTATAACCCTGTGTTCTGCCTTTTCCCTTTTGAGTGTTGAAAAATCCTGCATCTATCCACAAATATTTCGACATCGGTCCTCATCCCTGGCCAAAAATATGAGCTATTTAATTTCGAGAATGTTTTATCATGACTGAAGTGTCTGACCAATCCTCCATTGTGTTTTTCTTTCAACAGATTCTCCCTCATGGAACATTTTGGAATACACAGTTGATTGCCTTTGAATAATAATCCATCCTGGATCATATATTCAGTCCATTGACTTCTGTCTCTGAGAATCGGATTCTTAGATGTCTCATATGCCTCTTTGAAATCTAGATCACCTCTGTACATGTCCTCGAGGTTATCAAAACCCAATGTTTTGACTCTGAACTCCTGCACAAGCAAACATTTCCTGCTCAAAGCATCAACAACTTTGTTAGCAGTTCCAGAAATATGTTTAATTACAAAAGTAAAATTCTACATGTATTCAATCCATTTAACATGTCTTTGGTTCAACTTATCTTGTCGAGTTACGAATTGTAAGGCATGATTATCACTGTACAAAACAAACTCTTTAGGAACCAAATAGTGCCTCCATTTCTTCAGTGCCTGTATGACTGCATAAAATTCCTTGTCATATGTTGAATATTTAATCTTTCCTTCATTCAGTTTCTCACTGAAGTATGCGATAGGTCTATCATCTTGGCTCAAAACTGCTCTTGTTGCAAATCCGCTAGCGTCACATTTGACCTGAAACGTCTCGTTGAAATCTGGCAACACCAAAATTGGTTGTTCAATAATCTTCCTTTTCAACAAATTGAAACTTTTTTTCTTCTTCTTGTGTCCAGTGAAAATATTTATGTCTTTTCTTCACCGTGTCCATCATCGGTGCACTAATTCCACTGAAATTTCTGATAATTTTTTTGTAGAAACTAGCCAATCCATGAAAGCTTCTAACTTCAAATATACTCCTCGGCGATGGCCAATTCTTAATCACCTCCACTTTATCTGGATCCATTTTCAGCTTATCTGCAGAGATAACAAACCCCAAATAAATGAGCTCTGTCTTCATGAATGATGTTTTCTTCATATTTATCAACAACTTCTCTTGCTATAATCTCTTCATCACTATAGCCAAATGCTTCAGGTGCTCTGTTTCTGTTCTACTAAAAATCAATATATCGTCAAGATATACGATGATGAATTTTCCTATGAAATCCTTTAGGATTTCATTCATCAACCTCATGAAAGTACTAGGCACATTTGTTAGGCCAAATGGCATAACAAGCCATTCATACAACCCTTCATTCGTCTTGAATGCTGTCTTCCATTCATCACCTTCTCTCATCCGAATTTGATGATATCCGCTTTTCAAATCAATCTTTGAAAAATATTTTGCTCCACTCAAGCAGTCCATCAAATCATCCATCCTTGGCAATGGAAATTTGTATCTGATGGTAATCTTATTGATCTCTCTTGAGTCTGTACACATTCTCCAACCTCCATCTTTCTTTGGGCTGAGCACTGTTGGAACAACACATGGACTCAAGCTTTCTCTAACCAATCCCTTGTCCATTAAATCCTGGACTTGTCTCTTGACCTCTTCATTCTCCTGCAACGCCAATCTGTACACTGCTTTGTTTGGTAAACTAGCTCTAGGTATAAGATCGATGTGATGACTTATACTTCTGATCGGTGGCAACGAACAAGGTAGTTCGTCCACTACTATATCAACAAACTCTTCCAACAACTTCTGGATTTCCTCTAGTAAATCATCCACTCTTGTACTGGTTAAAACAATTCTAGGCTTCCTAACCATAATGAATTATGTATCTTCCTTCTTCTTAACCTCTTTAAGAAGTTCCTTCCCACTCATGAGAAGTACAGTGTTGCTCACCTTTGGTTTCACTTATTTATCCTTAATTGACAACAACACGTGAGTTCTCCCATTCTTCTCTAGGGTGTATGTGTTCTTTCTCCCATCATGAATCACACTCTTGTCATATTGCCATGGTCTACCCAACAATAGATGACAAACATCCATGGGAATGACGTCACATAATATTTCATCCTTATATCCTCCTATTTTAAATTCAACTAAACATTGTTTAGTGAAATTTACCTGATGTCCTTTTTGTAGCCACGAAACTCTGTATGGGCTTGGATGTTCAATAGTCTCCAGCTTCATCTTTTCTACCATATCTGTAGAAACAAGATTGTCTGTGCTACCACTGTCCACGATGACTTTGCATACCCTGCCTTTGGTCTTGCAAGCAGTCCAAAAAAGTCTGTTCCTTTGGGCTGGGTTCTCCGCCTCCTTCTCTGGCGTTAAGAGAACTTTTCTCATCATCAAGGATCTTCCACCCTCAACATATTCTACCTCAACATTCTATCCTTGAGCTTTGGCAATGTGGGTTTCACCTCCTTCTTTCTTCTTATCTGGACATTCATAAGATTTGTGTCCATTTTTTCCACAGGTAAAGCATTTTATTTCTCCACCTCTGCCTCTTCCTCTTCCTCTGGTTTGAGGAAAAGTGTTTCTATTAGCATACTGCTCTCTCTGTGAGCTTCCACCTCTCTCAGTTTGAGTTTGAGGTTTCTTCCACTCTTCTTTAGGTTTCTAATTTTTGTCTTGGGCAATTGTTTTGCCTCTGGCTTGACTTCTGCCTCGCCCTCTCTGACCTTGTTTTTGGCTCAGCTTCTCTTCAGCTTTCAGATCGATCTGATAAGCATCCTCCACATTCCTAAGGGGCATCATGCTCATCTCATCCTGAATGTCATATCTCAGACCATTCATATCCCTGGAAACCTTTTCATCATCGCTCTCCCGATGACCTGCTCTGATGTTGATCTTGTAGAACTCTTTAGTGTACTCTTTCACCGTCATCAACTTTTGTCTCAAATTCTGCATTCTCCGAAATAGAGTAATTTGATAATCCTTGGGTATGAATTTGGCTTTCATCTTCACAACCATTATATCCCAGCTTTTGATTTTCTGCTTGCCTTTGCAATGTTTGTCAGCCTGTAGTTCATCCCACCATAATGTTACATGCCCTTTAAGTCTTGTAACAATGTGCTTGACCTTCTTGTCTTCCTCTACATCCTCATAGTCAAAATATTTATCCAAAGCTCTAATCCAGTCTAGAAGCTCTTCAACATCTAGGTTTCCTTCATATATTAGAATGTCCATTTTTGCTCTAGCACCTATCCTTGCAACAACCCTAAATAGGTGTTCAACTTCTTCATCTTCGGCTGCAACTTCTTCATTTCCAACTTCATTATCACTTTCAGATTCACTGATATCCCCAATGTCAACTATGCGCCTCTGTGCTGTTTCCATGGCATCAAGCCTGGCACGTAGTTCACGCATCTCTCTTTCCCTTGTCGGATTAGGTAATTGTATGTCTCTTCTTCTTGGAATTTCCCTTTCCTTTGGTGGGTTAGGTATTTGTCTGTCTCTTCTTCTCGGTGGCATGGCTGTAAAATTCCTCTTTTCCCTGCTACAAAAAGCAAAGAAATCTTTCTAAGCTCCGATACCACAACTGGCGCAGACCCCAAACCCTTAGAACGAAGTCCACATAGGATCTTTCAACTTTGTCCCTTAGAGTCTGACTGACTCCTTTAAATTCCTCTCAGGAAACTATTCACTCACCTTCTCTGGGTATAATTCACAGGCCCTTCTGAGTTATGTCCCTGTGATCATTCAACGACCATTAACTCCGTGTTAAACACCCACCTGACATTGGGAATTTTCTCTTTTCTTTTCGGGATACCGGATTTCGTGATTTCGGAAATCCCATGGTCGAGCGCCTTGCCTATTTTACCTTTGAAACCCGAAATACCAAATGATGGACCCTTCTTACCATAGATTTCATTTTTTCGCTCTTCACGATTTCGGGAGTTGCGATGTCACGCAACCCGGTCTCTTGGTCTTCGGAGTCCCGAAATCCGAGACACTGAAATCCCGAAAAGTCCACCCTCAATCCTGCTGCACTTCACGACTTCAGGATTTTCCTTTCATCGCTCCCCATTCCTTGTCATCAGGATTCCTGATATGCTGAATCCTGAAATACCGAAACACTAATGTTCTGCTTCCAAGGAGATTAGCGGCTATGGTTCTCCCCTTGGTCCAACGGTTAGCGCGATTTCACGTACCGGGAGTTCGTAAGGCTTATTTTTTAACTCTCTGTCTCCTATACCTTCCAGAACATGAATTTCTGAATTTCTGAAATGCTGAAACGCTCATCCGCAACTTCTTTGTGTTTCGTGATTTCAAAGATTTTGATGTGGAGTTCTCTACTCCTTGTCAACAGAAATGCCGATTCTCGAAATGCTGACAAATACTCTATCGCAACTTCTGATTTCGGACTTTCCTCCCTGCTGAGTTCCGATCACTCATCCTTAGGACTTTCGAAACCCCAAACTTTGAAGTTTCGAATTCCCAAACTTGTCACTCTTTGAGTTCACACACAAAACCTCCTTTCGCGTTTTGGGAAATTGATCAACCAAGGTTTTAGCATGCACTTCAGACTTCCGAACCCCAAATTCCAAAAATGATCTGACGGACCCAAAAGTTCAAAACCAATGACCCACGTTGGTTCTGGATACCCAAGGGGATGGTTCATCATCCCTTATTCGCCTTGCAGTTTCTGTAGATCCTACGATCCTTGTTGTTTCGGGAGTTCTCCTCGGAGAATTCCGACTGTCCAATTTATCTCCTTGAATACTTTGAAGGGATCAACCTTCCTGAACTTTCTTCGAATGTTTTCGAAAACACTACTCCTCCCGAGCTTCCTTACGACCTCAAGTCTTCATAAGACTTCTGCATGCACTCATTGTGGCAATCCATCAAATACTTCTGAGTATTTTAATTCCTGATTCTGTGCACTTTCTCTGCAACAACAATCCTTCAATCTCTCAACCTTAGTTTATAAGTTTGAAGGTCTTGACTAGCCTACGCACACCTTGCACAACTTCTGTGCTTATCTTGCACTTCTACTGGAATGAGAACAATGATATCCCTCCTGATCTTTCAGAGATAAACTCTCAACCCTGTCAATGCACACCTTGCGGACACTTCCACTGCACTCCTTCCAGGAACTTCTCTCACTCATGAAGAGAAACAATTGAAAATCATTCTCTCTCTCTCTCTCTCTCTCTCAGTTTTCAAACATCCAACATGAAAACATACATTCACACACAACATAATAACAAATGCATGACAGAGAGAATAAAACAACCATAAGCATAACATTCAACATGTATACACAGTTGAGCATTATAACACCATGAGTCTGAGTCAAAGCTTCATATATTAATTCAGAACTTTTGTACATGGGTTCTTCTCTACAACTCTCTGCTTCTTCTCTATGCTAATGTGATTAATCATACAATTTCTAATTGATACAATGATACAAAGATGAGGGTTTCTATAGTCTTTTTCCCTCCAGCTCCTAAAACTGTCTAATCTAGAATTTAAATCTACTTACTTTTATTAACTGGGCATAAATGCCTTTACATCCTACAGATGAGAGCAGATCACTCAAGATCTGTTTACAATATGGAAGTACGCCTTCTTAACTATTTCATTAATATCTGCGCATCCAAACTGTCAAAAACATTTCAAAACGTTTTTGACATGTGCCAAAATGTGATGGCGTTCATCCCAACTGTCTTTCGCCTCCACGCTTGCTTGCTGCTGATGATGCTCCTGCATCATTTTCCTTGAAAAGTTGGCCTCAAACAACAGGTTCATCCATCCACATAAACGCTTTATCTAGTGCTGGTATGATGCGGCACTAGTAAATGTGTTAATAATGAAAATCATACAACAATATGGAGAGTTTGTTTAGGTAGTCAAACAACAAGCTACATAACTAATTGTTGGAGGTTTCCTTTGAGAAAGAGTACTAAAAACTGTCAGTCTCATGCATGAAGGTCATGACTGTTGTTTTGGGAAATGAATTAAGAAAATAGAGTAGGGTAGACTTGTTTGAGGCAACTAAAGAAGTTATCCATAAATTAATTCAAGTAGTTTTGTAATTTCATGCTATTGGTTACTGAAGGAAGTTGCATTGGGTAAGTCACAACTTTATACTAGTTGAAGGTTTGTCAAAAAAATAACAATTTAACAATGATGGATAATGTACTAATAAAGGAAATTTAGTGGATAGATAAACTTGCTGATTCCTAAGGTAGCAAAATGATATATTTTCTGCCTTGAGTTAAAAGTAGAGGAAAGGACAACCAAATGACGATTTCCCATTTATCACAAAAAGCTTAAGTCAAACAACAGACATGAGACAATTGGCAAACAATTTTTTTTTATTGTGGGCATGATTAGTGCCTACTTCATTTGGCATGAGGAAATGCCAATCCTCAGGCATGGGGGAGATCTTGGCTCGCTAATTTGACATATATTACATCATCAATTGGTTTCCTTTTGATCATTTTGCCTTATCCCCACACCCGATTACTATGCCTATTATCATATCTACCCATACTTATGAAGATAATGTGCCTAACAAGCTTCATGTTGTTACTATTTACAATTTCCTTTGTCCTTAGTAAGTTAGAAAGGGTTTAGACTAATCTTGTTGATGACAAATGTTCTTAGTTCACTTTCGGTACTTGACCTCCATGATTGGCATATCCACACATCTCCAAGGAAAATTCTGGAACTTGGGTTTTGTCACAAGGACCCTCAACATGGTGTGGTGTTCATCAGATCACACCTAGGACCAATATGGAAGCCTCCATTCGTGGTCAATTTTTCTTAGTCAAACACATGCTAGATTAGCAATAGTGATGTTCACGCATGATTTCTGAGATAATGAGGATGAATTTGAGAATTTTGGAACATGGGTTTTGTCCAAAACGTCCTAAGTTGAGTAACACATGGAAAAGTTTCTCAGAAAATGCATGGTTCAGGAGATACAATCATTTTTCCAAATATGGGATGCCCATATTTAATATTGTGGTTGTCTTCTCCAACATCCCAACCAAATGGATGCACCCACTCAATAAGGAGATCGAATCAAGCTATTCTCAATTATTTATGTTATGAAAATAAATTCTAATAAGTTCATGAGCTATATATTTAACTAAGATCCACCAAAAATCAAATGAATGTTATCTGTATGCTACTCTTAGATTTCATAGTTCTAAAATTGGGGAAAATGTTTTGATCCACCCCATTTCTCTATTCTATATAAACATAAAGGATTAGAGATTTTGGGAGGATAAAACGAGATCATAGGTTAGACAATATTGTAAGGAGGACTGGATGAAATCATTGATGATCTCTAATGTATTGAATTAAAGATTCTCCCTTGCCATGGATTAATACAAGATCTATTCCTGCACATGGTATTCTGACTGTAATTTAATTTTGTAGTTTCTTTCTGCAACATGTGATGATCGTTTCATATCCCCATTCCCTGGCATGCGTTGCATCCATTTAATTATAGTTATGTAGATCTAATTTCTTGTAGCTTTCTAACTTTTCATTTCTAGTTCTCAAGTATTTTATTTGCAAGATTCCATTACATGTATTTTATATTTGAGTCATCCACATAATATTGGTTATCCACTAAAGATTGAAGGACTGATCTGTTTGATAAGTGATCACAGGAACCTTTAGGAAAGATTATCGTTTGTGCCAAGATAACATTTGAGTAAACCCGTCCAATGATCAGTTTTGTGGTGCAATTTGGTTTACCAACATTTCTTTGATAGATTAAGATATGCTCTGGTTCTACATATACTTTTCTCACGTCTCACAAACTTATGATCCCCCGGGTTGATGATTTAATGTTTGAAATTTATGCATATAAATATCCCGACAAAAACCTCGGGGATACTTTTATTCCTTTCAGAATGACAACCCTCTTTGCATTGTCAATAAGCTTTCTTAGTCCCTCAACAATGATTAGAAATAGATAGAGGAAAACCATGCCTCACCCCCCTTAACGATTTGAAGAAGGAGGACAAAGATACATTTGTTGGTTGTGGATCCTGATTATCTTCCCGATTCAGAGGTATTTGTTTTCAGCCGTGTTTATACCCCATGAATACTATACACCCCTCCATGCGGGGGAGTGCAGGGGTGCTTTCCCTTCCTGTGAGGTCCGGGGGAAAACGGGCCCCTAACGGGGGTTCGGGGGTGAAGCCTCCGAAGGAAAATTTTCCTTGTAAATGTATATTGTAATTTCATAGTAAATATGGACTATTCATTATAAGGTCACATATTTGACAATAGAAGTTATGTTAGGGTTTTTTTCCCTAGAAGGCAACCCTCTTTTATGAGGGAAATGTATTGTGGCTATGTATCATTGCGAAAATTTTATTATGAGTGAGGAGACTGTGAGAGAAAGAAGAGGAAGTTAAAATGGGTGTGTTGTAGGTTGTATCCCTTCATTTGCTGGATAATAAAAAGGAAGGACCTGCCAATTTCTCTGGTGGACGTAGCCCACACTGGGTGAACCATGCATATCTGTGTCTCTATTGTATTGTGTATCTTTTGTGTTTTACTTCCACATTTGTTTTTATTTTATTGCTCCTTGATCTTGTTTTTCTAACAACTGGTATCAGAGTGAAAGGTAGGAAAAGAGGGTTCCTGGTTCAGGTGGGAGCAATGGCGGAAGATGGAAAGTTTAGGGTCAAGAAATTTAATGGAAAAAACTACGAGTTATGGAAGATGCAGATGGAAGATTATTTATATCAGAAGTATCTATTCCTACCATTGGGTGGAATAACAAAGAAGTTGACGGCCCTGAAGGATGAAGAATGGGAGGTTCTTGACAAAAAGACACTAGGAACGATACGACTGATCCTGGCAGTGTCGGTGGCTTTCAATATTTTGAAAGAAAATACAATGAAGGAGATGATGGATGCATTGGCTAAACTGTATGAAAAACCCTCGGTGTCCAATAAGGTATTTATAATGAAGATATTATTTAATATGAATATGTCAGAAGGTGGGTCTGTTGCAGATCATTTAAATAAATTTAATATGGTTACTAATCAACTAAGTTATGTAAAAGTGGACTTTGATGATGAGGTCATGGCTCTTCTAATATTGTGCTCATTGCTAGAAAGATGGAATGGCTTGGTCATGGCTGTAAGTAACTATGTCTCTAGTTCAAATACTTTAAAATTTGATGATGTTGGTGGTGTTATCCGTAGTGAGGAAATGCGACAAAAAAGCATAGGTGAGACATCAGGAATGTGTTAAACATGAAGAACATGGGAAGACAAAAGGATAGAGGAAAGGGCTCAAGGAACCGCGAGAATTTTAGGAAGGATAGATCCAAATCTAGACTAGGAAATATAGAGTGCTAGAATTGTGGGAAGAAAGGACATCTGAAGAAAGACTACAGATCTCCAAAGAAACAAAGAGATGGATAGCAGGAGAAAAATCAGGAAGCAAATGTAACAGGTGATGTGTTACAAGATTCTTTGATTCTTTCTGTAGATAAATTTTTTGAGTCTTGGGTAGTATATTTAGGGGCTTCATTTCATGCCACACCCCATAGGAAACATTTTCTAGATTATGTTCAAGGTGATTTTGGACAGGTTCATTTGGGTGATGATGCACCATCCAAAATTGTTGGAATGGGAAAGGTAAAAATAAAGAAAATGAATGGAAACCAATGGTTGTTGAAAGAGGTAAGACATGTTCCATATCTAAGGAAAAATATAATTTCAACATGACAGTTGGAAAGTGAAGGTTGTATATCCATATTTACAGATAAGGTGTGGAAGGTCACCAAAGGATCACTGGTGATAGAAAAAGGAGAGAAGGTAGGTACATTGTATTTATGTACTGGTAATACTGACTCTTCTATATCTTTAAATTCTACAAGAGTGGATACAACACTGTGGAATCATAGGCTTGGACTCATGAGTGATAAGGGGATGCATATACTTCACAAAATAAATTTGTTACTAGATCTTAAACAAATTGATTTGGATTTATGTGAGCATTGTGTTTGTGGAAAACATAAGAGTCATATTTCTCAGAGTCAAAAAAGAAAAGAAGAGTGAAAGGTTAGAGCTTGTGCATACACATGTGTGGGGACCAACTCAGGTATCATCTCTTGGTGGTTCTTGTTATTATGTTACTTTTATTAATGATGAAACTAGAAAAACTTGGGTTTATTGCATTTGACAAAAATATGTTGTTTTTGATACTTTTAAGAAATGGAAAGCTTTGGTTGAGAATGAGACAGGAAAAAGGTTGAAGTGTCTCAGATCAGACAATGGAGGTGAATATTGCAGCAGGGAGTTTGATGATTACTATTCATACCACGGGGTTCGTAGAGAGAAGATAGTTCCAGGAACACCAAAAGAAAATGGTGTGTCAGAAAGGATGAATAGGATAATAATGGAGCATGCAAGGAGTATGAGATTGCATGTTGGTTTTCCCTTATAGTTCTAGCCAGATGCTGTAGATACCATTGTTTACTTAATCAACATAAGACCTTCAAGATCTTTTTATGGTAGAATTCCAGAGGAGGCATGGGCAGGTAAAAATGTAAACTATTATTTTTTGAAGACTTTCAGTTGTGAAAAATTTATCCATATTGATAAATAAAATAGAACAAAGCTTGAGGCAAAATCCAAGAAGTGTACCTTTATTGGATATGGTGTTAATGATTTTGGTTATCACTTATGGGATTATGAAAATCACAAAATCATTAGGAGTAGGGATGTCATATTCAATGAGAAGGTCATGTACAAAGATCAGTTGCAGGAAAAGAAACAGGAAAAAGAAAAACCAGAATACATATTGCTTGATGAGATCACTGAAAAAAAATTCCAAAGGTACCAGAAAATAAAAATGTAAAACAACATGAGCAGCATGTACCTCAAACTACTACAAGTGTTGTTAGAAGATATACCAGTTTAAGTAGATCCCCTGAACGATACTCTCCTTCATTGTATTATTTATTGTTGATTGATTCTAGTGAACCCGAATGTTATGAAGAGACAATGCATGTAGACAACAAAAAGAAGTGGGAGCAATGCATGAAAGAGGAAATGGATGCCCTGGTAAATAACCAGACTTGGGATTTGGTTTAGTTTCCTACAAGAAAAAGAGCATTGTAGAGTAAATGGGTTTACAAGTTGAAGGAAGAATATGGAGGAAAAAAATGGTACAAGGATAGACTTGTTGTAAAGAGGTTTGCACAAAAGAAATGTATATATTTTGACGAAATATTTTCTCTTGTTGTTAAAATGACTTCAATTAGGACTATTTTAAGTCTTGTGGTAGTAGAAGATTTGCATCTTGAATAGTTAGATGTAAAAACAACTTTTCTCCATGGGGATTTGGAGGAAGAGATTTATATGCAACAACCATAGGGGTATGAGGTCAAAGGGAAGGAGAATTTTGTATGCAGGTTGAAGAAGAGATTGTATGGTCTAAAGAAAGTTCCAAGGCAGTGGTATTTGAAGTTTGACAGATTATGACATAACAAGATTATAGTAAATGTCATTCTGATCATTGTGTTTTTTTTAAAAGGCTAGAAAATGGAAGCTATATTATCTTGCTATTATATGTAGATGACATGCTTGTTGCATGGTATAATATGTAGGATATAAATGTGCTCAATCATAAATTAGATAATTCATTTGTGATGAAGGATTTGGGTGTTGCAAAGAAAATCCTTGGTATGAGAATAACAAGAGACAGGAAAAATTGCAATTTGACATTGTCTCAGGGTGAGTACATAGAGAAGGCGTTGGAGAGGTTTAGAATGTAGAATGCAAAACCAATTAGTACACCTTTGACCAACCATTTCAAATTAACTAAGGAAATGTGTCTCGAGACACATGAGGAGATAAAATACATGTCTAGGGTCCCTTATTCATCAACAATTGGCAGCTTGATGTATGCGATGGTTTGCACAAGACCAGATATTGCACATGGAGTGGGAGTTGTGAGCAGGTATATGAAAAATCTAGGTAAAGAACATTGGGAGGTAGTAAACTGGACTCTCAGGTATTTGAGATGTACTTCTACTCATGCATTATGTTTTGGAGGTTCAAACACTGTTCTACAGGGATATGTTGATTCAGATATGACAGGTGATAAAGATAACAATAGGAGCACCATATGGTATGCTTTTACTATAGGTGGAATAGAAGTAAGTTGGATTTCGATATTGCAAAAGGTTTTTTCACTTTCAAAAACAAAGACAAAGTATGTTGCTGCTACATAGGCTAGTAAAGAGATGATTTGGTTATAGAGGTTTATGGAGGAATTGGGAAATAAACAATAGAATAATAGGTTGTACTATGACAACGAGAGTTCCATTCATCTTGTAGAGAACTTAGCCTTCCATTCGAAGACTAAGCATATACAAATTAGGTACCATTTCATACGATCCATCTTCCAAGATGGACTTTTGAAGTTGGAAAAGATACACACTAGCCAAAATCCTGTAGACATGTTAACAAAGGTAGTAACCATGGAGAAACCGAGTTCCTGCTCAATTTCTGTTGGTCTTCAAGCATGAAGGTGAAGATGAGAATTTTTCTAGGTCCAAGAAGGATCATAGTCCAGTAGATACAATAGCAGTGGAGTTGTTGATATTAGTCTCCAAGTGGGAGATTGTTGGTTGTGGAGCTTGATTATCTTTTTGATTCAGAGGTTTTTTTTTCTATCCGTGTTTATACCCCATGAAGAATTTACACCCCAGAAGACTGTACACCCCTCCACATGATGGATATCCCCCTGGCTGGGGGGTCTATAGGAAAGTGGGCCCCCAATGGAAAGCGTTCCCCGATGGGGGTTTGGGGGTGAAGTACTCGAAGAAAAAATTGCCTTGTAAATGTATATTGTAATTTCATAGTAAATTTGGACCGTTAATTATAAGGTCGTAGATATGATAGTAGAAGTTATGTTAGTGTTTTTTTCCCTAGAAGGAAACCCTCTTTTATGAGGGAAATGTATTGCGGCTATGTATCATTGTGATTATTGTATTCTGAGTGAGGAGACTGTGAGAGAAAGAAGAATACGTTACATCGGGTGTGCTGTAGGTTGTATCCCTTCATTTGATGGATAATAAAAAGGAAGGACCTGGAAATTTCTTTGGTAGACGTAGCCCACACTAGGTGAACCATGTATATCTATGTCTATATTGTATTGTGTATCTTCTGTGTTTTATTTCCACATTTGTTTTTATTTTATTGCTCCTCGATCATGTTGTTCTAACACCTTTGATCAAAATGGAAAAGGAGGTCGAAACAACATATCCCATTATCCAATTAACAATATTTAAATTCATGCCCATCTGAATCAAATCCATCCTCAAGAATTCCCAACTGACCTTATCATATGCCTTAGGTAAATTAATTTTAAGAACAAAGGATGCAATCTTTTTTGTTTGAAGGGAATGAAGGGCATACTGGGCCAAAGCGACAACATCATGAATTTGCATTTTATCAATGAACCCAAATTGTTCCTCATAAATAATATTGCTCGAGATGGGTTTTAGTCGATTGGCTATAATCTTGGAGATAATATTATATATCAGACTGCAACAAGAAATTGGCCTGAAATCCTCAAAAGAAACTGTCTCCATTTTTTTGGGAATCAATTCCAGGAAGGTCTTATTTAATTAAATCATATTTAATTAAATCATAAAAACCTGGGAAGAATTCCATTGTTATCCCATCAGGGCCTGGACTCTTACGTTTTGGAAAGATTCAAGACTGACCAAGATTTCACCCTCCCCAATCTCATCCTGGAGAGATTCATTCATCTCCTCGCTGATCATTCTTTATATGAGGTCGATGAAATTTAATGTTTCCAAGATAGGACATCCTGGAGGTTCTGTAAAAAGGTACAGAAAGTAATACAACTTTGCCTTGGTGATCTCTTCAAAGGAGGAGACCTTCTGACCTTTGACATTCTCAATTTTATCAATTGAGTTAGGATTCTTGTGATGCTTTACTAACTATAAAAAAAATTGGTATTTCTACCGCCTTCATGAAGCCGCACTACTATACTTTTTAGTCTCCACTTGGATTCTTCTAAGGCTAGAATCTCTTGTTTTTTAGTTAATAATCCACCTAAGTCAACCTTTTTTTCCTAGAAAAGAGAATCCGTAGGCCTACTAATGAACAATTCTTCAAGCCTGCATTCAACCTCTCTCAAAAGGGAAATAATTTTTAGGTTAAAGGATCAGGACCAAGGAAAGGAGATTTGTTTTACTTTGGCGAGATTTTTTTCCAGTTTTTACATAAAAGAGCACCCAGAGGATTCATGAAGGTTAACCCATGAATCTGCAATTAGACTCCTATAGTCATTTTCCTTTAGCCAATCCCGATTGAAATTAAGGGGGGAAGGGGTATTGAAACCAATTTTTTAGATTTTTTGGAAGGATGGGCATATGATTCAAAATACCCTGCACCAAAACTGACAATTCAATGATCCAAGGATTTTCCATCATATTGTTCGCTAACAAAAACCTACTCAGCCTTTTGGCTACCAAATCATCACCTTTACGCCCATTGCTCCAAGTTTGAGACAACTTTGGGGGTTCCAAGTCAACTAGCTGATGAGACACAATCCAATGTGAGAAAAAAAATTCCAACAGATCTCTCCTAGGACTCCCCCAAACTTCTCGTAACGAAAAAGTAAAATTGAGGTCCCCTCCAATAATAACATTTGGAACCTGGAGAAGTCCCGAGTCACTTAAACCCTCCAAGAAAGGGTGTGTATCAATGTAAGGCCTATAAATATTAATAATTCTAGAGGAGGACTCCAGGGTGTAATCCTCCACATCCATCACAATTCCTGATTGAGATATCACCAAAGAAATTGATTTGAAATTTGGACTCGAAGCTGAGAGTAAACCTCTAGGGAAACCAACTAAGTCAACTACATAAAAGATCCATTCCCGCAACCAAGGTTTAAATGATTCCATCACCTTTCCCCCTAAAAACATAGTCTCTTAAATTAAGAGGATATACAATTTACAATTTTCTACCAGTCCCTTGAGGGCCTAAATTTTTGAGGCACCCCCTACCACACAAGAATTGGAAGAAATAATGACCATTTATAACCTTTTGACTAAGGATTTCCATGCTCCAATGGCTCTAACAATTGTGGCTTGACCAATTTTTTTTTATTTACTTCATAGTATGTAACTAGGCTATCAACAAGAGATATTTTCTTCCCACTTGGGGTGTCACCCCCTTCTCCATTGCTAGGCCTCTGGAGAAAGCTTCCAAAAGTCCTTTTTTCACTTTCAACCTTAGAAAATAATCATATTTTAAAATGGATTTTGAGGAGGAAGTACCTGAGGGAAAATCCAAGGTATTAGCAAATGACGTAGGCTCAAGAGATGGTTGAGATGTTGGACCAAATCCTGGAATAGGATGGTGGGGGGAAGGGTCAGAGCATTGGCCTAGGATAAGGATGACATGGTGGACATGGTGTTTATTTTTGTATCTTCAGGATGTATTCCCACAATAGGCCAAGGTGTGAGGCATGTGGGAATATTCGCTGGCACCAGATTAGCCTTTCAGTTTGGTGAAAACCCCCTTGGATTTGAGTGGGGGATTCACGGGTTTGGTGATGGGATTTGTGGGCCCTAATTTGATGTTGACTTGTGGTGGGGATTCTATGGTGACCCAAAAGGATTTTATATAAAGGAGAGAGGTCATTGTGACATCTTATTATATCATTGTGGAATAATGGAGTTAGCATAAGTGAGTTTTCACTTGTTCTAGGAGGCTTGGTGATTTCAACAAAGAGAAATTCTACTAGGGTGGAAAATTTGGCCCAGGGTTGAGGACTCTTTATCTTTTGTTATTGGAAAGGAAAAGAACATAACACACACAGGAGAGAGAGATCCAATCGTAGAAGGAAGATATTTAAGAAGTGGAGCAATCCATACAAAGTGTTCGTATAGTTTGTCGCATGTATGTGGGTTATAGTGGGAAAAATCACGTATGTACGTGGTTTGCTGAAGGAACAATCACGTGCATCTATACAAGATCTTCTAGGCAAGGGAAGGTCTATATGGGCTAATTCCAGGTGACCTCAACAGGTTGTACAAGTAGTCTCAATAGATTTGTGGGCAGAGGAGATTTCTAGAATATTGTTGAGTTTTGGTTTCTTGTTTGTATATTGGAGGACAAGGTTGTCCTCATATTTGATAATTTTGAGAAGACTAGTTCTATCTTCATATTTGGTAACTTTGAGAGGACTAGTTCTGTCCTTAGATTAGGTAACTTTGAGAGGAATGGTTTTGGTCCTTAGATTTGGAGAATTGGATAAAGTTATAGAACAAAAATATTGTGTCTCTTGTGTATTGATGATTCATCTCTGATCTTATTATATGTTCAACTATGCTAAAATAAGTTAGGCATTTCATTGTGTTTATGTTTACAATTCAATTGTGTTCATTCTGTATAACCATGGAAACAATAGACCAGACTTGAGGTGTAGTAAAATATAACACAAGGACGACTACATGATCACTTTTGGGAGAGGATGGGATCAAACACCCAATTTTAGAGTTCAAACAAGATAATTTGACACAAACCTATCGGCCCTCAGGCCGAGATCCACTCACAAGATCGTTCTTTATCTCCCTCGAGCTGAACCGGCTCTTTAGATTCCCTGCCGGAATAAAAAATTATCGATCAACAGGTTCTTTTTGGTAGCTTCCCTATGTGAACAACACTAGGTGCAATCTCCCCTTCTCCGTGCGACCACAATGCTTTGACCAAGGCCCAATTCCAAAGGCGCTTGTCACAACTCGCAACTTGCGAGTTTGTGAGTCGAGGCTCCCGAATCTTCTTTTCCAATATCGCGATACCAAAGATCATGAAATGAGTATAGCTCCCCTCTGTCAGCGCCTTCCACACGTGACCACCGACTAAGCTTAACGCTATCTCCTCTCGCTACTCGCCACTTCACAAGTTGTGGCATCCGACCTTGGCACCTTCCTTTCATGAAACCCCGAGAAGCAATGTTGACTTTTCTCCTCGTGTTCTCGCTACTCGCGACTTTGCAAGTTTCAATGTCGATCTCTCATGCTCTTATCTCGCGAATCCCCGAGACACGAGAAGTCAATGGATTATTGACTCCTTCCTCCAGTCGACGCGTGTTCACTTGCCAATCACGTGGGCCCCACCTTGTGGTTTTTCCACATGTCCCTCGTGCCTAGCTTCGACACTTCGTGACTTCGCTTCCCAAAGCGCTACCTCCTTTGTATCCTGACACCCGAAGTGCCGAGATCCCGAACTCCTCACTACTCCTTATCGTAACTCGCGACTTTGGGACTTTTGGGACATAAGTCTTGACTTCCTATCCGTCGATATGTCGAAATGCCAAAATTTTGACACGTCGGCAACGCGGGTCCCACAGTGGAACTTCCCACCTTTTTTGGAGTTTTGGACTTCGTGACTTCATGAATTTGGATGCTAAGCTTTCGGTTCTTCAACCCATGAAACCCAAAAATGAGATTACGTGAGTGATCCAACAACCCCTGTTGGCTCAGATCCTATGGCTGTCCTAGCTCCTTGCGATTTCGCCACTCATGACTTGGAGTACCAAATCTTTGGGCTCTCACTTTGCGAACCTTCGAGTTCGTGAGATCCCTTGATCTCTTCCACATGTCCTCCTCCGATGGATGACTGTGATTCTCTCACAACTTTGCCACTCGTGAAGTTGAAGGATTTCTCTTTCTGACCTCCGATGTCCGAATCCCCGATATGGGTGATCTTGCGACACGTGTCCTCCTTCTAACTGACGGCTTAGATTCTTTTGCAGTTTCGTGACTTTGACTTTCGCAACCTCATGAATCTTGATGCAAAGGTTTTAAACCGTAACTCCCCTGCTCCTTTGAATGATCCGATGGCTCTCGGGACTTCGCGAATTCTCCATGGAGAATTCCGACCGTCCAATTTCTCCTTGACGATTCCTGCGAAATGAACAAAGTGTTCCTTCACGAAACTTATCCACCTACAAAACAACATCACTGTGCCTTCTTACAACACTTCAAGGCACTAGCCCTCTTGAGCTTCTCTTCGACAACTTCGAAGACTCTATCCCTTCTGAGATTGATTTGAAAAATCCTCAAGTTCTTTGGGGAAAATTCTTGTGCACACTCCTTGCGACACTTCTTCAAATACACTCCAAGTATTTGAATTCTTAGACTCTGTGCACTCTTTTTGCAGTAGCAGTCCTTCAATTCTTCTCTCAGGTTGCAAACCCTGAGAATATACTTGGCCTGTGCACACCTTGCATGACTCCTGTTCTTAACTTGCACTTCTGCAAGAATGAGAACAATGTTATCCCTCCTGATCTTGCAGAGATGAACTTTGACTTCTGTCAACGCACACCTTTCGGAAAATTTCACTGCACTCCTTGCAGGAAAACTCTTGCTTAGACAGAGAAACAATTGAAAATAATTCTTTACTCTCCCTCTCTTCAGATTTCAAACATTAAATATGAAATCATACATTCACACATCAAAGCAAATGCATAACAGAGAGTAAACCAACATATATCAATCATCATGTACAAACACAGAAAGCAATTGAACACCATGAGTCTGAACTAAATATCTTTGTATTAATCCATAACTTCTGTACATGGGTTTTTTACTTTACACAGTGCTCTGCTTCTTCTTCTCTATGCTCTCTTGATTGATTATGCTGCTAATGTTACAATGATACAAGTGAGGGTGTCTATATCTGTTTTCCCTCCGACTCCTAAAACTGTCTAATCTAGGAATTTAAAGCTACCTACTTACATTTACTAGCATAAATGCCTCTTAGTCCTTCAGACGAGAGCGGGATGCTCACGGTCTGATTAAAATCTACAAGTACGCTCTTTCTTAACTATTACATTTAAGTTTGGCGTATCAAACTTCAAAACATTTCAAACAATTCATCATGTGCCAAAATGCGTTGGCGTTTTGTCCCACGCTCACTTGTTGTTGTGATGCTCCTGCATCATAATTTTTCTTTCACCTAAACCTCCATGTCATCATTTAAAAGAGATAAATTTTTTAAGATAAGACATGTTGACTTACAAGGACATGATGCCGAATGAAACTCTAGGGAGCAAACACTTGACTTTGAATTTCGAGAGACCGAAGGACTTTTACGTGCAACCATATTTACTTCCATCACCTTTTCACTAACAACAACATCTATTTCAGCCTTCCTTTTCCACGAAGTTTTAAACAAAGGGAATTCAGAGGGAGACCTACGACATTGAGCCAATAAATGACCCACTTCATGATAACCATAACACTAAAAAGGGACTCTCCAATAGTGAATCCTTTGATTTGAGGGGAAGCCACCATAAACCAGTTCTATGTCATCCAACAAGCAGTCTCTAAGATTGAATTCTATCTCAAGCCATTCCTACCTCATGTCGATTTTTTTCTCCCACCCAGGATCACCATCGATATATCTCCCTAACTGATTTCTGATAGAAGCCATAATGGCCTCATGCCATAAAACCAACAACAAATTGGGTAAAATAGCCAAAAATTTTATGGGTGAGAGTGAGTCTCTGGATGGGTCAAAATTTACCACCCACTCCTTCAGAACTAGACTGGATGACCCCCAATTTCAGTCCCAGCTAAAAAATTGCCCTAAGTTTTCCTTAGATATAAATTTAAACACAATGCATCCATGAGCTAGAGTGTGGAAAATAGAACAATAACCTAACAAACCATCCTAGTTAGTGTCGAACCATCATTCCAAAGTTGAATATTGAACCACCTTCCCACAAAACTGCCCTACCATAGTTCACCCAAACAAAACTAATATATTTCTCATGTCCACATCCGCACCAACTACCATTTTGCATTTTTCCTTCTGCACCTTCCAATACCTATGCTTGTGCTTGGTCTTTTGAGAGCTTGAATCTTCAACTTCTTCTCCACTCATTGTTCTTTGACTTGAGGTTTTTTCTCCTTTCATCGAAGACTCCTCATTTTCATGCAAATAATATTTGCATGGCATTGGGGTCGCATCCCCCCCTTCCTTGGAAGAATGTGCTCATACACGAGGGATAACAGACGACATAGGTGTCTGATGTCCCTTTCCACCTCAAATATTTTGAAAAATGAGTAGGTGGGAACCTTGGGTCCAATATTCACCTCATGGATCATCGGACGATTTCCAATCCACATTTTCCCTTGATTTCTTGTACTTCTACCTTCTGATAAATCCCTCCTTGGAAATGAATATGTTAGTCTTTCTGATCTCCTCTGGCTTGTAATCCACCTCCTCTTCCTCCATTCAAATGATAAAAAACTAATATTAAATAAAAAACATCTCAGGATCAAGATTCGATCCACCTGGAACATGTAACATCGCTTCCACATGGTGTACCTATATGGCTCAAAGTGTACCTAGACCTATGTCACACACCAGAGAAAGACCTTCATTCCCTTTCTAGGGTTTTTTTGCCAAGAAAACATGCATGCAATCGATAGTACCTTTTACACACACACACACACACAAACACACACACACACACACACACACACACATGGGAATTTATTATAAGCAATGTTCATGGTGGAAGAGATCTTACCTTACAACTTAGAGGCTTCATAGATTTTCATATTAACATTCGTAGGGAAACCATAATGCATATATAACAACATATATGGTTATCTACTGTGCCATTTTTTCATTTAAAAAAATTAATACCCAATATTTGTGGTGAGATCCCTTAAAACAATATATTCAAGTTGATACAATTTAATACAAAATGATACAAAAATATTACAAAAATGGGGACAATTTGGATGAGGATTAAACAAGTAACAAAACTCATATCCTCTTATATTTAAATAGAACCACAATTTGTATGCATATAACCCCATAATGGAAGGAATATTGGAGGGACAAAACCCTAACCATAGAAAATGATCGTCACTATTTGAAACTCTCCCCTTCAAAATGACCACCTGATAATGTTGAAGGGACAAATGTTGAACTCAACTTGTAATCATCTCAATTATCCCTCCTTGAATCCCACCATTCTTGTTAATTCTGTTGTCTTGCTTCCTTGATCCCTCTCTCTACTGATTGATAAGTTATATGTAGCCCCTTCCTATCCCCCACTCAACTGGTCCCTTCTAGACTATCTCCCTTATAAACACCTGGTCAAGTGTCTCATTGAGTGGGATAATCAACATGTCTCACTCAACACCATTTCCCCATCTTTAGTCTCATTAACCCACCCCTTGCATCACTATGGGAAAAAAAATAAAGTGCATCAATCAATAAACTAGAATCATGCATATAAACATCATAAACAAGGAGGTTCATCCTACCATTCTTCAACACTCTTAGAGTGCCTTTATTGCAAATTTTAATAGAGGTTCTAATATCTTCAAAAAATATATGAAAGGATGGATCAAAAGAAAATGGAAAAAAAACTCTGGGCTACAGTCCTGAGATATATTTTGGCTCTTAAGGTTTTGTCACTTCCTCTTTAGAAGATAATAAGATAGGGATCACACGTGGGTTGAAAAGCCCCACTTCAACCATGCTGCTTGCCTCTACATTTGTGATTGGATACCAAGGTTTCATATTTCTAGAGAAAAAATTACAAAAACCCTCATCTGGAAAAATCTCCCCATTCTTCCTCTATAGCTATGGATGCCCTCCATCCTCCAACAAATAGGGAATAAAATGGGCAAATTTTGAAGTCTTGTGAACACACCCTAGCAATGGAAAACCTACTTATGGCAAAGATATGTGTTGAAATGGACCTAAATGAGGGAATACTGGAGGGAAATTTCCTCCATTATGATGGATCCTTTCGCCAATGGAATCTAGACTTTATAAACATCCCTTTATGATGTTGCATCTATTGAGAAATTGAGAACCATGGGTACTCCTACCTAGGATAATTGTCAACGGAAAGAGGGAAGAAGAGTAGGAATAGGATGAGTGAATTACAATAAGTGTTACAACCCTTTCTCTCCTGGTGAAGGTTCCTCTCATGCTTGAGACACTTGTAAATCCCCTTTGGATAATCCTTTTCTTTTCCCATCTTCCTCATCTAATTAAGTGGGCACTTCTGGACCACTGGATGGCCTCACTATGCAAGTTCTTAAGAAACTAAAAGAGTACCTAGTTTTAAAGAATTGTTTGGTTTCCTTCTATGATGTGCCTCCCCATAGAATAAAACCTTCCCCCCTTCCCATATTCTTGGAAGACCCCTCTATCCAACCCTCTCCTAATCCCACTAGCCCTACTCCCATTATTGCTTCATGCATTGACATTGCAAAATTGGAAGATGGTATCCCCTTAGCTTTCACCACCTATTAGCCCCCCCCACACCCTAACAATAAATTAAACTATTTGAGATGGTTGAATGATCAAGATGGATGTCGGTGGCCTCCCACCTATTATAACTAGCTCATTTTGGCAGTTTTCCAGTTCAACATTTTTTTCCTAGTTTTCGGGTCCCTGACTTCCGAGGCCATTTTGAGGCCCTAAACAATGTTTTTAGGGCTCACCACAGTCAATATGTGCAAGGCTTGCCACCGAAAACATGTGTATTCCCCGAATAGACCTTTCTAATGGGATATCGTGCGCCTAAAACATAGATCGTATGCAAAAGTTACAACCCTGGGAAGTTTATGTACTAACTTACCCAAACGGGGTCCACATAACTTTTGGCGCTTCATCTCCTAGGGATAGGTTTTTGGATGTCTAGGGTTTTTGACATTCCTATTTATTGTAAAAAGGCCTTGAGAGCCTCATTGTAGTGAGCTCTTGGCGAATGAGCACAACCATCACATATCTTCTCAGAGATAAGCCACCACGATTCTAACAAGCTTGTTTTCCGCTGCATTTTACAGTTTCAACTTATTTCCTTATTGAATAGAATCCAGTTTTACTGTATATCTGTTATTCAATGTTAAGAATATTTTGATAATAATATGTATTCATTTCATTCTGCTCATAAAATCCGGATCAGTGGTATCAGAGCAGTCTGCTCCTTTTCGTTCTTAATGCATGTCCCCAACGAGGTCAGGGTACAAAGAATCAGGTCTCGAGTTTATTTCTCTTGAGAAAAAAATCTCTCACACGCCCGAGCGACCTCTCATGGTAGGAGAAAATAAAGATGATGTCACAAGAGGTCCCTTCAAAATGTTTCTCGAGGAATCCCTCACACAACAGAGGAATAAGTGATCCAGATTATTTTCGGCACGAAATGAGAGCAGAGATATAACAAATAAATGCACAGAGATATTGCAGATATTCAATAATATAACAGAAATGTGTCAGAGATGCAACCATAAACATAGATATATAGTAATACACGATTTCTATTAATCAAAGAAATGTACAGAGATTGTAAAAATACAGAGTGAAAGACTCGCTAGAATGGTGGCAGCTTATCTCTGAGAAGAGATGTGACGGCTACTCGCATTCGCAAGAAGATGATTACAATGAGGCTCTAAAGGCAATTTTACAATAATCGGGAATGCCAAAAGTCCTAGACATCCAAAAACCTAACCCTAGGAGATGAAGCGCCAAAATTCATGTGGGCCCCGTTTGGGTAAGTTGGTGCATCAACTTCCCGAGGTCGTAACTTTTGCATACGATCTCCGTTTTAGGCGTGTGATAGCTCGTTGGAAAGGTATCGTCGAGGAGATTCATTTTGGGGGCTCAATTATGCCTTTGTCTATCATTGAGAACCTCGATCTCAAAAAAACTTCATTTAGGCCCTCAAAATGGCCCCGGAAGTGAAAACTTGCTAAAAATAGTAAATTGCCAAAATGGCCAGAAAACTGTTTTGAGCCATTTGGAAAAGGTGGGTGGCCCATGATATCCACCCGGATCAATAATATGATGGATAGTTTTGTGAAAATCCTTCAGCGGTTACCAACATGCGACACATCTTCCTCAAATGGAGGCACTGCCCCCTTCAAGGTACAAATCAACTTCGATATTCCTATATTTGAAGGTCAGATAGACGCATATGCTATAGACAAATGGTTGAATCTGCTAGAAGGGTATTTCTCTGTCCATAACTTCTCGAATAGATAAAAGATTACTTTTGTGCTCCTTAAAGCCGTTCCCCATATCAAAGATTGGTGGGAAACTTTATGTGAGTAGAAGGAAACAAAGGAACCCTCATTATTTATAGTCACGGTCACCTGGGAGTCCTTCATGGATGCTATTAAGGAACAATACTACCTTGTTGGAAGTTATGATGACTTGTATACAAAATGGACCACACTGTGGCAGGAAAGAGACCAAGCAATGCCCAAGTTCAGAAATATCTTCCATACCTTGCGCACCAAGCTGGGTATCAAAGATTCTGAGTGACATATGGTGATCAAGTATTGTTGCAGTCTTCATAGATACATCCAGACAAAAATGGAGTTTCTAGACATCTCATCCTTTGGTGTGGCCTACCGATATGCCGTCAAAATCGAGCAGAAGCTTAAACAAAAGACGTGGCAATTTGGGCCTGGGAATGCCTCACAGAAAAATCTAGGAAAGGGCAGCCCCAACCCGCAGAACAAAGGACAGAGAAAATATAGACCACCTCATGACAACCAGTTCATGTCCTAAGAAAAGAAGGACACCGAAAAGAAAAAAAAAGATATTGGGAAGTGGTGCAAATTCCATAAGAGCCCCTTGCATAACACTGCTGATTGCTACTCAAAGCAATTGTTGGTGGTTGAGGTGAAAGCCTCTGAATGAGATGTGGGTTTTGAATCTGAGTTAGAACCAGAAAGGGGGAGACAGTTCATTGATGCAGAACCTAGTGCTACTATTGCTACCACCAAGCTCCAGCCCAGTGAACCAGACGAGCCAGAGGAAGGCGAGTGCTTTTTTCATTCACAAATGTGGGTGAAGGGTACCCCACTGCACTTTATCATTGATAGTGGTAGCTAAAAGAACCTAATCTCAACAGAGGTTGTCAAGCGACTCACCTTGCTGACAATGCAACACCCGCATCCCTACACCATCGGATGGCTTTTCCAATGAAGTGACATCCATGTCAGCTAACAATGCCGCCGGTCATACGAAATCAAGCCCTTTAAAGATGAGGTATTGTTTGATGTTTCCCCTCTCAAAGTTTGTAATTTTATTTTAGTTCAACCATATTTATGGAAACACCATGCTGTATATGTGTCTAGGCCTCACAGTGTTATTATTACTTTTAACAAGGAATTGTACAGGATACTGAAGGCAGTCCCACCTAGTGATATTTCCTTGATCTCTGCCAAGCAATGCAGGAAGGTCATCTCTTATATAGGGAAGTTTGTATTCTTCGTGATTCACTCTCAGAATAAGAGAAATATCACAACCACATTCAGGGTATCCACGACCGACCTCTCTACACAGCAGAAGAAAGTGGATAAGATCATGGAAGCATACTCATATATCTTCTCCTCACCTACCGGGGTACCTATGAACTGTCAGGTCAAGCACCCCATCGATCTGACCCTCGATGCACCACTTCCCAATGGGCCAGTCTACCACCTCTCTCTGTTAGAGAATGAGGAGATCAAGCGACATATCTAAGAATTGCTTCACAAGGGGCACATCCATCCTAGCTCATCACCTTGCAGGAGCCTAATCATGATAGTACAAAAGAAATATGGAACCTGGCAACTCTGCATTGATTACCGGGCCCTGAATAAAATCACAGTCAGAAACCGGTACCTAATTCCTCGAATCGACGACCTCCTTGATCAGCTCATGGGGGCCAAATACTTCAGTAAGATTGATTTGAAGTCTGGCTACCACCAGGTCCCGATAGAATAGATAGATATATGGAAGATTGCCTTCAAGTCAAAGGAAGGTCTTTTCGAATGGTTGGTCATGCCCTTTGTCTTGAAAAATGCTCCAGCCACTTTCATGAGGATGATGGACGATTTCCTGCGACCATTCACCAATAATTTTTTAGTGGTGTATCTGGATGACATTTTCATTTACAAAAAGACTTGGGAAGAACACTAACAACATATTCAACAGGTTTTGTACACCCTGCAGTAGCACAAGCTATACTCCAACTTGGAAAAATTCTCCTTTGGCATGGACAAGGTCCATTACGTGGGCTACATCATTGATCAAAATGGTGTACATGTGGATCCAGCCAAGATCCAATTCATCCATGACTGGTCAACCCCAACCACACTCACTAAGATTTAGAGCTTCTTGGGCCTTACCAATTTCTACTGCAGGTTTGTTTTGGAATTCTCCCATATTGCATGGGCCCTCAGCCAAGTAACCAGGGGTGGTGGTAATGAGAAATTTGTGTGGGGTCGGTCCCAACAATAAGTGTTTGATGATTTAAAGCATTTCTTATGCTCAACCCTAATACTTTCACTACTAGACTTGTGACAACCCTTTGAGATCGAGACAGATGCTTCAGGCTATGCGGTGGGTGCCATTCTCACTCAGCACGACCACCCCATGGCCTATCATAGTGAGACACTATCAGATGTTGTCCTTAAGTACCCTACTTATGACAAATAAATGTACTCCACTGTGCAAGCCTGTTGCCAATAGAGACATTACATTCCTTAGGAAGGAGACAGTCATCCACACTGATCATAAGCCACTGTAGTTCATGCATACACAAGGAAAATTGTAGAATGACCGCCATCATAAGTGGTCCACATACTTGTAGCAATTCCACCTCAACATAAAGTATAAAACATGAAGCACCAACTGCTTCGCTTATTACCTCAGCAGACCACCAATCACAACACTCACCACGGTGCTAGACTCTTGCGTCCATGAGACCTATGGATGCCCCCAACTCTATGAGATAGACCCGATCTTCAACACCACCTACCAACTATTGGGCGCAATTGCAATTGTCTCTAATTTACATCTTCAAGATGGGATTCTGTGTCGTCTGGGCCATATCTGTGTTCCATCAAGCGAGCGAGAGAAGTTGATAGGGGAATCCCACTACAATCGGGTGGCATGACACTTCGGCGTAGAAAAGATAGTGGCAATGCTGCATAATCATTTCTACTGGTCGAAACTTTGACAAGAGGTCAGTAAGAATATCAGGTCCTACACTTCCTCCTCTATTTCTAAACAAACCACTAAGAAATAGGGCCTGTACACCCCTCTTCCTACTCCTGACATTCCATGGGAATCCATCTCCATGGACTGCATGTCGGGCCTCCCATCCACCAAGCGGGGAAATAACTGTGTTTTTGTGGTTGTTGATCATTTTTCTAAGATGGCGATTTTGGCCGCCTGCAAGAAGAGCATCACAGAAGAGGCCACTGCCAATCTCTTCTTTGAACGAGTCTGGGTACATTTTGGAATCCCACAAACCATTGTCTTAGATTGGGACAGTCGATTTCTTAGCACATTCTGGTCGAGCTTCTAGTCACTACTTCACACCAAGCTCAACAAATCCATGACCTTCCACCCCCAGACATATGGCCAAACCGAGGTCGTAAATCGAATGATCATGCATATCATGTGCATGTATAATTCCAAGAACCCTCAAACATGGGATGAGAGTATTCCTTATGTCCATCATAATTACAACCGAGCCTTGCATAGCTCAACTGGCCACAACCCCTTTTAGGTGGGGTTGGGATTCCAACCATAGGGTCCCATAGATGTTGCACTACCCCTTACGGTCACCTCGACCGACTCATCTCCTGCTCCAATTGAAGTTGAAAAAGCCACCCAGTTCATTTAGCGGATCCAACACATCCACCAACAGGTTCAAGATATCCTACAAAAGTCCAATGACAAGTACAAGCAATGCCATGATCAACACCGGGTGCCATATAAGTTTCAGGTGGATGACAAAGTTTGGTTGCATTTGCATAAATAAATCCTTACCAGACCCCATTGGAATATTCTCCCACTCTGTTATGGGCTGTACACCATCACCAAGTCCATGGGTGATAATGGTTTTGAGCTCAACATTCCTCCTTTCCTTGGCCTGCACCCAATGTTCAATGTGGATCTCCTTCGACATTATTTCCCACCATTATTGGACACCTTAGAGATAGAAGAACAATTGAAACCAACATAGCTCAACCCTGACTGCATACAATATGCATGCAATGATCATATTGTGGAAAAACAGGTCAAGGGCATGTTATCCCCAATTTCTAGGGATAACTAGGAGATCATGTCTCGAGGCCCACATGTCCTAGACATGGAGTACCGAAAGAAGGATTGACTTGATCATGGCCCTGGAGGGCCCATCCTTTTCTTCTTTCATCATATTCGTCTTGTTAGTATCAGCAACATCCATCACCATCGGCTTGGTCTTGTATTGGAAAAGGCTCTTGCTCCACGAGGTAATTGGTCCAGGTATCATGGTATGTGTCACTTTTGATCATTATAACCTTTAAATATATGCATCTGATCCCTTTTATCTCTGACAAATGCTTGGATCTTACATTGTCCCACTTGACCATGCTTGGGGAGATTGACTAGGTGCCCTAGCAAGCCTGTACCCATAGGTTTGGGTTTGCCATTGGGGGATTTCTGAAGAGCCATCATCCGCTCCCATCATGCCACCACTTTTCCATCTTATCTCCCACTCGTCTATCCCATTCCCCTTGTCTAGGCATTAGGATGATCTGTTTGTGGGGTTGCACCTTCTCTTGGGAAGAAGGGTCTAAAGGCCTAGAAGGTAAAAGCAGCTGGTAAAAGATAAAATCCTAGAAATAAAACCTCGAGATGTTTCGCCCAGGGATCCTCGAGAAGGAAATAAAATGCCTCTTAGCAAGAAACAAGAGGGACCCAAAAAAATAACAAAAAAGACCTAATCAAGAGGATAGGGGGTCTCATCATGAGCCAGCCTATTATGTTCATGGGTACCTAACAACATGACATTTCCACCATCTAGTTTCCATGCCAGGGTAGTGACCTTTGGTTGCATGGCCAAGGGAAAGGGGGTTTCATCACGAGCCAACCTACCATTGCAGCACTTCAGAACCCTTCCCTCTAGTCCTTAGCCTTTTCCCTTCAACCTTTGTGTCCTCTTTTGATTTGACTCCATTTACCATTAGGCATTGATCTTAGGTCTCCAACATTGAAGTGATAGTGGTCAAAGAAACTCTTAAAACTCTTATAATTTGAAACCCTAACTAACTACTAACCTTAGCAAGGATGACGTCATTCTTGGTTATTCCATATTGACGCAACATTTTGTCTCTATAAGCAATTAGATGGTGTTTTGAAACATTTATTGAGTAAGGGATTGATTGGATACACTATTTGTTGCATCATCTCGATATTTATTGATGAATTGATATTGTTCCATTGCTATTATTGATAAACATTGATCTCATCAATATCTATTGTCATAATTGCTAATATATTGATATCAGATAGTTGTATGAAGTACTAAACCATTGAATCATAGCCTGCATGTATTGTTTTGCTGTTGCTTTGTTCCAGGCAGGTGTTCTCATTTGGGCCTACACTTCATTATTGGCTGTTTAGCCGGACTATCTGCTCTTGGTGGTAACCTGTGAGGAGGAAATTCTACTTTGACCTTTATAACTTAGCCTCTTCAAAACCCCAGGTTACCGGGGACGTCTCCCCTGGGCCTAACCTCCCTGAATAGAAAGAAGCTCCCCATTGTGGTGACATTGGGTGGGGTAGGTTCCTGTTATGCCAGTTTGGCCTCTATCTTCTAGCCTTTTGACATAGCTACAAACTGTGTGATAACATTTTGGCACTGTTGCCGGGGAACACTGAGTCAATTCTCCTCAAAACGACAAACCTTTTCGGTAAGCCTTGCCTCAGAGCCTTATCTTACAAGCTTACCTGGCGACTCCACTAGGGTGTTTTCCCTTATCCTTTGATAGTTTCAGGCAAATTATCTGGCGACTCCACTAATATTTCTCAGGGTAACACCTTACTTTATGTGATATTTCCAAGTTATGGGATCATGGCACACTGGGAACAAATGTATCTGAGTATTGATTTCAGAATTTTTCGAGGATACCCAAATTACTTTGATACAAAATGGCTAAACAACTCTCCAACGTTTTTGGGCCTCCCAACTCCTCACATTGTAATTTTTTTGGAGTATTTGAGCGAGATAAAGTTGGGAGGAGAGGATGCTCTTATAAAATTGTTCTTACTCACCATGCCATCCTACTTACAAGATCATTTTAAGAGTTGTTGCAAGGACAGGGGTATATCATCTTTCATACACCTCGTCAGTAGGTTTATAGACCTTACTAAGCTATATTGCCAAATGTATGAAAATTTCCTTCAAAACCTCATGGTAGCCTTAGACCACAAAGGATTCACCACTGAGATTGTAGAAGATCTCAGGAAAGCATATCATGATCAATACCAAGAATCCTTTGATATAAGAGACGAGGTTTATGAAGACCATCATCAACCCCTTGAAGAGGAGCAAGACCTCTCCCGTAATCCAATAGAATGCAACAAAGATATAACTAGAGATGTGAATTATGAGGATGAAGCACCAGTAACCGCTCCTCAGTCTGATGAAGCTCTCCAAGATCCTGTCCCTCCT
>ML776853.1:1773439-1797264 GCA_009831015.1 Picea engelmannii | reverse complement strand
TTGGGTACATGGTTGAGACAAGTAGTTGATGAGTTGGCACATACATGAGGTGTATAGTTGATGATGTTGGTACATATTGATGAGTCATAGTTGATTAGTAGTTGACACATGATTGGTACATACTTGGTACATGGTTGGATGCATTTTTTTATGGTACAAGTTGATTACATGTTGTTTGGTATAGGTTGGTGCATGGTTGATGCACTTGTTTATGGTACATGTTGATTACAGGTTGAGGTACAGGTTGATGCATGGTTCAGGTTTATTGGTACAGGTTTACAACGATATATCTCACGGTGATAGTGTGATAGTGGTTCCATCATTCTACTTCTACTTTAGGGTGGTTGGACGGGGAAAGGAAAGGTGGTTGTAGCCACCTTCCGGTTGTAGCCAAAGAACATAGGGGGTTGTAGCCTCCTTCTGGTTGTAGCCAGAGAATTGGGGAGTTGGAGCTTCCCTCAGGTTGTAGCCTGAGAAACTAGGGGGTTGGAGCCTCCTTCCAGTTGCAGTTGGAAAACAAAGGAAGTTGATGCTTCCAATGAATGTAATTCTTCAAGACATATAAGAAAAAACATTCCGTGGTTGTCTCCCGCTTTGGGTTTCCATGTAAAACATTGGTGTACTTTGTATGTGTATGATTGTTCATTTGTTCATTGCTCATTATTGGATGATAATTCTACATTGATATAACACTTGGATTATTTGATTAAAAAAGATTATAATGGCTCTATTACTAATTCAACCCCCCCTCTCAGTAATCCAATAGGTAGCTCACCAAAATACAACATTTTTTCATAAGCAAGACGTATCACCAACCAAAGTAGAGAACTTTATGACTCCTTTGACACCATAAGTTGGCTGGAGTAAATCACTTCACAAAACAAGACACCCAATCAATGAAGGAAACACTAAGAAGCATTCTGTCAGTGGTTTTGGCCTTTTCCAAATTGGTATATGGGGAAGCTAGTGAAACACTCATGGCCCCAACCTTGATGGATGAGATTATTTATGCTATCCACCATATGCAAAGTGACAAAGCATGGCATCTAGATGGGTTTCTTGTGGAATTATTTCATGAAGCATGGGACCTTCTTGAGTCATTGAATAATCCAAAATTCAAAGAAAGGAACTATGTGCCTTTAACCCAGTCTTCCTTTCCACCATACCTATGGTAAACAATTCCTCAAACTTTGATCATTTTCATCCCATTGCATTATGCAATTGCATTTATAAACTCATCTCTTGCACCATTGCAACTTGGATAAAAACCATTTGTAGACAACATATCAAAAGAACAAATGGGATTCCTCCATGGTAGGGACATCCAAGATGCCATTGGAACTTCCCAAGAGGTGCTTTGTACTATCACGACAAGCCACAAAAGGGCCTTCATAGAAAAAATGACCTTTCCAGAGATTTTCATTGCTCCCACTAGCTCTACCTTATATTAACATCATTTAAGTTTGATTGTCATGGATTTTTACCTCATGGGTTGAAGCTTATATCAATATGAACTCATTTGAAAGCTTTATTAATGGCTCTACATCTCAATTCTTCCACTCCTCTTGAGGAATTCACTAGGGCTTCCCATTGACCACAATTTTGGTCAACAATACTTAACCGACAAAGCATTTCCAGGCTCCCCCTCATTCCATATTACTTGCGTAAAGTTTGTATGCACTCTCGCTGAGATGCTACTACACATTTTAAAGTTCGACAATCTAGACAATTCCTAGCTGATTTGACGATGTCTTCAGATTTTTTTCCATTCAAGAATATTTTAAAAATTATGACAAGTATTGGCTAATGGATAACAATGATGATCGTTGGTCAGTTATGCATGTTGGATAGGTTATAGGTTCATTCAATGAAAACAGGTTCAATACAAACTTTCGGCAAAAGTTGACACAATACTTGGTGAAGTTGACAAAATACTTGGCAGAATTGTTGTGGATCTTGACTCATCACTAAATATGTCCCATTTTCCCATTCCTCACATTCTTAACACTGTCATATTTTTCACTCACTGTCATATTTTTCACTTACGATTGGCACAATATGTTTTGGACCCTTATATACCACTCTTTGTTGTCATATGCTTCATTTTATCCACATACCCTTTTAATAAAGAGAAAGTGAACGCATTGTTGAAAACTTGTTAAAACCATGTCATGTTACAACTCGAAATCATTTCATATCATACTCAACATGTTACTCCTTTTATTATGGCATGATTCACTTTTCCAATATATATCTCACCCCTCTCTTTTTTCTAATTATGACATTATTTCATAAATGTTATACCCTGCCTTTTTTAGGTTATGACTTTGACATTATTTCATCTTATGACAAAAGAAAAATAATATATTATTATATCATACCATGTTTTCCATATTCATTTCCGTATGATAACAAGTTTGGCCTTAACTTTATTTTTTACAAGTGGATTAGTCTAGTTCATGTTATGAAGCCACTATATTTTTTACAAGTGGATTATTCTACTTCAGCTACTGAGCCATATCTTCTTGCAGGGAATTACATGCTGCTATCCCATGCAGTAGCTGTGAAATTGTATAGAGATAAGTATCAGGTTAAGCAAAAGGGGCCGATTGGTTGTCTACGAGATAACTAGTTCATTTGCTAAAAGTTCACTATGTAGAAAGACTAAGTTATTTTAGCGCTGATCAATTTTCTTGTATGATATAACAACTCTGTGCTTCACTATCATTAATATGTTCAATGTCCGACTTAATTTTCCTTTATTTTTTTGATGTATGAGTACAAATAACATCTAGAGTTCGATGTCTGTCTGATTTAGTTTTTTTTTTAATGTATGAGTACAAATAACATCTAGAGTAGTTAGAAGCATTTATGTTCCGAGTTAAAAAAAAAATGTACAAATAACATCTAGAGTTCGATGTCTGTCTGATTTAGTTTTTTTATAATGTATGAGTACAAATAACATCTAGAGTAGTTAGAAGCATTTATGTTCCGAGTTAAAAAAAATGTATGGGTACCATATAATAATTCAGAGGAGGGTAGGGTATGTATACCTTCGTAGATTTTATCAGTCAAATTGCTGGGCGGAGGGGAGTCCCTTGTCCCACAAACAAAGAGGTCTCATACACCAATTTGGTGTGCTAGCTTGGCCGTAACCTTAAAAATAGATTATTATTATTATAATAAAAGATCAACCTTCCAACTTTGAAATTATTCCCTTTGCTTTTCTTATTTTATATTTTTAATTTTCTTTTCATATAATATTGAAAAAAATACAAAAGTATGTTAATTTATTTAGTTTCTTTAAATTAATTTCAATGTTGATAACTTTTTATTTCTTTTGTTTTATTTTATTAGGTTGAATTTTTATTTATTAATTGTAATATTAAAAAAAACTAAATAAAAAATTCATTTCACTATGTTTATTAATTTTTTTGTTTTATTTTATTAGGTTGATTTTTTATTTATTAATTGTAATATTAAAAAGAAAATATAATAAAAAATTCAGTTCACTATGTTTATTAATTTAGAGTAAACACTAATTAAATTATTATTTTTAGTTTATTTACTTTTCACTAAATTATTTTATTTTAGCATTTGCATTATTAATTTTATACTAACTTTTTTCTTTAATTTAAGTTTCATGTACAAAAGCAAAAATACAAAAATTTGTAAAGTTGCAAAACACATAAAAATTATATTTGTAAAATCATATATAAGAGATTCATGCTTATTCTTAGGTTTTATGGTCTAATGTGATTTCCTTCTGGGGCTTTAAACTCAGAGTACCATTCTCGCTTCTTCTCGCTTAGCTTCACGAGAGGTTGAGATGTTGGTATTGAAACACTATAGTTTCAACATCAACACTTCTCACTCTTCCCATTATTATTCCTATAAATTACTAAATTAAGGGTTTGGAATTTAGGGTTTGGAATTTACTGTGAATCAAGATAGTTGACAGGCTTCAAATCCACCAGCTCATGTTTGTGGAGGACCTTCTCCTCTTTGTGAATGGATCCATAATTGAAGACAAATATCATTGCTAGAATGCTTTAACCCTTATGCCTCACCATTGTCATGGAAATCAACAAGGACAAATCCTTCATTTGATGCAACCTCATACCTCAAATCCATTTGAACATGATCCTTAAATTTCTACCCTTCTCCCTTTAGGATTTTGATGACAAATTGACCTACCTTGTAATCCACCCTCAACCAAATCATTGCTTTGAATAGGGACTACAACTACTTATTGGACAAATTGAAGGTTTGAATATCCTACTAGACCCAAATATGGGTATCCTTGGCAAACATAATTGTGCTTAAAAAAGTGTTTTCCATGTAGTTTGAGTCTATTGACTATCATTGGTCTACTCCCACGAACAAGTACTAGAAAAATTAGATAGATATGCTTCACTTACATTCCAAAGGGAAGCAAAGGAAATGTGGGTCTACCCCTAGTTTTCTAGGAATAACTCTCATGACCAAAAGATCATGTAGGATGGGGCATAATAATTTTTTCATCAACCCTTACCGTCAAAGGCACTTGGAAGCTCATAAAAAAGGGGGCTTTGATAAGAAGTGTTCCTACATAAATACATTATACAAGTGATGCAAACCCCCTACCCCAGTGGGGTCCACGACCTCCCGGTCACTGGATCGTCCTCTAACTCCGAGCTGAAACAACTCTTTTCGGGTCCTCACTGGAACCTTGAAAATCACATACACAGGTCCAAATACGAACTCAGCTGGCTTTTACAAATGCCTAGCGTGATCTCTAACTCCGCACGACCAAGGGCCGTGACCACACCCTTATCCTACAAGGTGTTTCATGTTTCGTGGTTTGGGACTTATTGAGGGAGCAACCCTCGACTCTTCAACACCGAAAGCCGAAAAAGAGCTTAATGACGATTAGCCCCTGCTCAAATCTTGGTCCAAGTGACCATTCGCCATGACCCAACGCTTAAAAAAAAAGGCTCTTTCGGGTATCGGGCTTTCCGTTGTCAAGCGTCCTGTCCTCCTGCTACCTGGATCCCCGAATCCCGGTTGGGGCTCTAGCTAAGAGCCAACCCTCTTCCCTTTATTCACGATGTGACCTTCGACTAGGTCCAAGTCCCAGTGCTTATCTATTTTGGCTTTCACGGATCGTAGACCCACGAACAATGTTTCCTCCACTCCAAACTTCCGATATCAAAAACCTGGAGATCTAGATCAATGGTCTAGATCTATCACAAATGAATGGTCCATATCAAATCCTGGCTTTCTCCTTTTTGGGATTTCTGCGGAGTCTTCACCTCCCAACTCCCAGCGTTCAAAATTCCAATGGCTTCGAGATCTCTGCCATGCGTCCTCTGAGATGGACGGTTCTGATCCTTTCGCGATTTTGGCCTAGTCTTCTCCTTCATTTCCCCGGTGCCGAAACATCGACCAACAACCACGTATCCCCTTAAGTGGATGACTCTGATGGTTTTTGGGACATAACAGATCCTTCCCCTTGCTTATACAAGGGATTAAACCTCCTGCACCTTCTCTCATATCTGATAGCTATCGGTCCTCGGCGTTAGATCTTACGGTTTATATCTAACCTCTTGCACTTTGAGAGTTATGTGGATCCGCCGTTACTCCACATGCATGTTCACTTGATCCCATGCTCTGCGGCTATCCATGCTAGGTCTGACAGTCAGGATCCTTCACAGATCAACGACCAAGATCTTTATCGACAATCTCCTTTCGTGGTTCTGGGGGAGTCTTCCCTCTTGATTCCCCAGTAATGAAATGCCAAAACAGTCCCGTGGCACAAAGAGTTAAGGTCTGTGTTGCTTCTGTGGATTCGACGGTTGTCGTCTCTTTGCGTTCGAAATCTGACGATAACTATGTTCTTACTCCTGAGCTTTTGCGATCTTTCTTTCCCAGACTTGGGAGATCTGTCCACCGCCATAGGTTTCGATTCTTTGTCCTTGGTAGGATTTCAAATAGCTCAATTCGAAGGATTTTCTCAAAGAGAAAATTCTTCTCGCCCACCTGGCGCTAGCCTTCCTGGCTCTTCGACACTTAGTCATTTCAAGGTCCTGCACACTCCTTGCTTCCAGACTCTTAGGTTTCCTGTGTTTTCTCTGAACCTCCCTCCCTGAATCGTGCCGTGATTCAGTCAACACACACCTTGCATTAGGGAATGCACACCTTGCATACACGTTTCAACAGAAGAACAACTAAAACTTATCCAGTATCGTTATAAATTCATACAATCACTCTCTCAATCATTCTTATATAGAAAATGAACTGTAACTACTACGCATACACAAAATAACATACATCCATTCCTACTCAAGATGAACACAACTCAAGCAATTCGGGACAATTTTCGTCTGTTCTATTCATTCATAAAAAAACAAAAATTACATAGTATTTCTGCTCCACTCTCTTCTGTTCTACTCATCTCCTCTAGTTCCTCCTCCATGCTACCCTATTACAATGCGATTGAAAAGCTATCTAAGGACCGACTCTCTGAGCTCTCTCGTCCTTTCCTGAAATCTATTAAATTCAGAATTCAAACTATCACCTAACTAGTGCTGCTATAATAACTACAAGTTATTGCAGGATAGAGTCTACACTCCATTCCTCGGTTTCTTACAGTCCTGATGACTTTACAAACAAGTTACAATTTAAAATGTCGTTTCAAAAATATCCCAACAACCAATTTAATTTCTGAGTAAAGGCTTGATTTGAACTCTGCATTGCTGAGATGTCATTCTTCTCTCCTCCACGTGTGCGTTGATGGCTGTGAAGGTGATGCTCCTGCGTCATACTCCTCTGTTTAAAATATTTTGTGGACTCCTATCCATGATCTCCTGTACTATCTTTCCATGCTTCAACATATCAGGTTCTGTGACCCAACTTGCATCTTCCATTGGATGATCTTTCGACTTCACTAAGTACTCGGGATATGTTTTCCTCCTGGTTTTCTTTCCATCTCTCTACTCAATAATTTCATCCATTTGAGGTATTTCTGTTGTGGGCAATTTCTCTTCCCACTGAATTTATTTTTGATCATCTGTCTCTCCTTCCTCATCTCTCCTGTAAGGATACAGGTCTGCAACATTGAATATCGACGATATCCCAACATTATTTGGTAACTCAATCTCATAAGATTTGGCTGCGAATTTTCTAAGAATCCTGCATGGTCCAATCTTCTTCATCTTTGATTTGTTATATGTTCCCCTTGGAAACCTCTCTTTTCTCAAATGAGCTAAAACTTCATCTACAAATTCAAATTGAATTTCTCTTCTCCTCCTTGAATTCTTTTAAGAGCTCCTTCCCTCTCATGAGAAGTATGCTCGAACTAGTTTCTGCCTTTGGCTCTTTGGCTTCTATGGGTAACAACATATGTGTTCTACCATTTTTCTCTAGAGTATAGGTATTCTTCCTCCCATCATGAATAATATTTCGGTCATATTTCCACAACCTTCCCAATAAAATATGACAAACGTCCATAGGAATTACATCACACAATATTTCATCTTTGTAACCTCCTATTTTAAATTCAACTTGGCATTGCTGACTTACCATGACTTGATGTCCTTTATGCAACCACAATACCTTGTTTGGCTTTGGATGTGCAATCATCTTCAGCTCCAGCTTCTCCACCATCTCTGTGGATACGATATTTTCAGTGCTCCCACTGTCTATGATGACTTTGCAAACTATGTCTTTCGTCTTGCAGGCAGTTCTGAACAGGCTTTCTCGCTGAACTGGCTCCTCTGGTTCTTTTTTTGGTTTGAGAAGAATTTTTCTCATCATGAGGTTTCTTCCTCCTTCTGCAGCTTCTGCTTCAAATGCTTCTTTTTTTTGGCAATGTGAGATTCTCCGCCTTCTCTTTTTCCGTCGGGACATTCCCAAGATTTGTGCCACTCTTTTCCACAGGTATAACATTTAACTACGCTACGCCTCCTTTGGCTCTTCCTCTTCCTCTTCCCCTGGAAACATAATTTCTTTCGCCATGCTGTCCTTGTTTATAACTTCCACCCTTCCCATGGTGACTATGCTGCTTGTCAGCTTCAGGTTTCGATTTCTGGAACTTTTCTCTGCTAGTTCCTTTGCCTCTGTTAGAACTTCCACCTCTGCTTCGTTGGCTTTGCCTCCTGGCTAATTTTTCCTCAGCTTTCAAGGCTGCTTGGTAGGAATCCTCGACTTTACTGACATACATCATGCTGATTTCCTCTTGAATTTCATATCTCAGCCCATTGATATATCTGGCTGTCTTCTCATCTTCATTCTCTTTCTATCCAGCCTTGATGTTCAGTCGGTAAAAATCTTCAGTGTACTCCTTCACTGATAAACCTCTCTGTTTCAGGTTCTACAATATTATATAAAGATTGATCTGGTAATCCTTCAGGATAAATTTGGCTTTTAGCTTAGCTACCATCCTATCCCAACTTTTAATTTTCTGCTTACCATTTCTTTTGCATTTGGCTTGCAGTTCATCCCACCATAATGCTGCATGTCCTTTTAGTCTTGTCACTGCATGCTTCACATCCTTGTCTTCTTCGATATCTTCGTAATCGAAGTATTTTTCCATGGCACGTACCCAGTCTAACAAATGTTCAACTTCCAAGTTGCCTTCGTACATAGGTACCTCCATTCTTTCTCTGGCCCCTATCCTTGAAACAACTTTTATCAAGCGATTTTTTGCAACATCCTCTACATCATTTACCTCGACCTCTTCTCCTTCTCTGCTTTCAACATCATCTGGTGCTATTCTATGTGCTATCTCCATGGAATATAATCTCATTCTGAGTTTCCTCATTTCTTGTTCCATCTCTGCATTCACTCTGTGTCTTCTAGGTGCCATGATTATACTGGGGCACCCACAACCAAAAGTTGAAAACTTCTTTGACACCCCAAATGACACCATCCTTCCTCCTTTACCTTTGTCTGCTGTCTGTAAACAAACTCAATCTTAGCTCTAATACCACCTGATGCAAACCCCCTACCCCAGTGGGGTCTGCAACCTCCCGGTCACTGGATCGTCCTCTAACTCTGAGCTGAAACAACTCTTTTTAGGTCCTCACTTGAACCTTGAAAATAAGATCCACAGGTCCAAATACAAACTTAGTTGGATTTTACAAATGCCTAGCATGAGCTCTAACTCCGCACGACCAAGGGCCGTGACCACAACCTTATCCTACAAGCTATTTCACGTTTCACAGTTCGGGACTTCTCAAGGGAGCAACCCTTGACTCTTCAACACCGAAAGATGAAAGAGAGCTTAACGAAGATTGGCCCCTGCTCAAATCTCGGTCCAAGTGACCATTCGCCGTGACCCCACGCTTAAAACAAAAGGCACTTTTGGGTATCGGGCTTTCCACTGTCAAGCGTCCCATCCTCTTGCTACCCGAATCCCTGAATCCTGGTTGGGGCTCTAGCTAAGAGCCAACCCTCTTCTCTTTAGTCACGATGTGACCTTCGACTAGGCCCAAGTCCCAATGCCTATCTCTTTTGGCTTTCGTGGATCATAAACCCACGAACAATGTTGCCTCCACTCCAAAATTCTGATACTGAAAAACTGGAGATCCAAATCAACTGTCTAGATATGTCACAAATGAATGGTCTGGATCAAATCCTGCATTTCTCCTTTTCAGGATTTCTACGGAGTCTTCACCTCCCAACTCTCGGTGTTCAAAACTCCGATGGCTTCCAAATCTCTGCCACATGTCCTTTGAGATGGACAGTTATGATCCTTTCACGATTTTGGCTAGGTATTCTCCTTCGTTTCCTTAGTGCCGAAACACCGACCAACAACCATGTATCCCCTTAAGTGGATGAATTTGATGGTTTTCAAGACTTAACGGGTCCTTCCCCTTGCTTATACAAGGGATTAAACCTCCTTCACCTTCTCTCAGATCCGACGACTATCATTCCTCGGTGTTAGATCTTACGGTTTAGATCTAACCTCTTGCACTTTGAGAGTTATGTGGATCCGCCGTTACTCCACATGCATGTTAACTTGATCCCATGGTCTGTGGCTATCAACGCTAGGTCTGGTGGTTAGGATCCTTCACAGATCAATGATCAAGATCTTTATCAACAATCTCCTTTCGTGGTCCTGGGGGAGTATTCCCTCTTGATTCCCTGGTAACGAAATGTCGAAACGGTCCCGTGGCACAAAGAGTTAAGGTCCACGCTGCTCCTACGGATCCGACGGTTGTCGGCTCTCTGCGTTCAGAATCTGACGGTGACTGTGTTCTTCCTCCTGAGCTTCTATGATCTTTCTTTCCCAGACTTGGGAGATCTTTTCATCTCCAAAAGTTTTGATTCTTTGTCCTTGGTAGGATTTAGAATAGCTCAATTTGAAGGATTTTCTCAAAGAGAAAATGCTTCTCGCCCACCTGGCGCTAACTTTCCTGGTTCTTCGAAACTTAGTCATTTCAAGGTCCTGGGCACTCCTTGCTTCCAGACTCTTAGGTTTCCTGTGTTTTCTCTGAACCTCCCTCCCTGAATCATGCCGTGATTCAGTCAACGCACACCTTGCGTTAGGGAATGCACACCTTTCATACACGGTTCAACAAAAGAACAACCGAAACTTATCTAGTCCCATTATAAATTCATACAGTCACTCTCTCAATCATTCTTACATAGAAAATGAACTATAACTACTACACATACACAAAATAAAAAACATCCATTCCTACTCAAGATGAACACAACTCAAGCAGATTCGAGACAATTTTTGTCTGTTCTATTCATTCATAAAAAAACAAAAATTACATAGTATTTCTGCTCCACTCTCTTATGTTCTACTCATCTCCTCTAGTTCCTCCTCCATGCTACCCTATTAAAATGCGATTGAAAAGCTATCTAAGGACCGACTCTATGAGCTCTCTCATCCTTTCCTGAAATATATTAAATTCAGAATTCAAACTATCACCTAACTAGTGCTTCTATAAGAACTACGAGTTATTGCAGGATAGAATCTACACTCCATATCCTCGGTTTCTTACAATCCCGACGACTTTACAAACAAGTTACAATTTAAAATGCCGTTTTAAAAATATCCCAACAACCAATTTAATTTCTGAGTAAAGGCTTGATTTGAACTCTACATTGTTGAGATGTCATTCTTCTCTCCTCCACGTGTGCGTTGATGGCTGTGAAGGCGATCCTCCTACATCAAAAAGTAGCCTTAGAGGAATGGATTCAAAATCCCAACAAATCTCACCAAGCAAAACATATTTTTGGAATTCCATCACTATAGTAACATGAATCATAATTGACCATCTCTATTGGTAGGTGGGAGATGGAAAAAAGGTCAAAATGGGGGTAGATGGGTGGGTAGGTCAAGACCCTATATACCAAATGCCGCATCAATTGAGGGTTTCCCTTAGAAATAAGAAATTGACCACTCTTATTCAATTTGCAATCATCCCACTGAGAAACCAACAATTGCTCACCTCATAAGAAGGAAATGAAGGTGAACATTGGAATGATTTTATTAGAGAAGTTATCTGAGCAAGAATCAGATTAAGAGAAGAGGATGCCAATTGAAGATTGGTTATGTGATATAGCACAATACACCACACCCTAATCCGTGCCTTTGGTGGTGGGGAAAGATTTTGAAAGTTCAATCCCCCCCAAAGAAGGCTCTTTTCTTGGATGTTCCTAAAAACAAAAATCCTTACCTCGGATACACTAAAAATAAAGTGATGGAAAATCCATATCATATGCCTATTATGAGAGGAACACGAGGAAACAATTAATCACATCTTCCTACATTTCCACTTCAGAAGGGAGGTCATGGTAATCATTTATCATTTACAAACTCAACCCAAAACATTGGAAGGAGAGACTTTATCTGCCACACTATATAGTTTTCTCAACCACACTGTTGAACCAAACCACATCTTGGTCACAAAATCAATGTGGTCAATGTGGTTATCTATAAATGAAATAATTTTCCAGGGAAAAAATATTTGTCCCAATAGGATCTTCTACAAGTTAAAATCCAACAACAATCAAATCTGAGTGCCCCACACTACAAATACCCCATGGAAATATTGCACCTAGATTTTGACCCCACAAGAAGAAGAGGCTTCTTTGATGGAGCCTCATAAGGAAACCTAGGCCTGATTGGTGTAGGAGGATGGATACTTCTTCCAAATCAAGATAAATATGCCTTCAATATGGGTTTGGAAACAACCAAAAACAATAGAGACAATGTAGCAGTAGTCAACACACTAATTGATATAGCATGGGAGCATTGATTCAATGGCCTATAACTCTATGGATACTCCAAAAAAATTGTGGGATTTCTCAATGGAAACCTACAGTCAAACACCATTCATCATCAAGTGAGCATGAGAAATTTAAGAGAGAGGATACAATTGTTCAATAGTTTCTCCACCTCCCACATATATGAAGAGTTGAACATGGAGGCTAATCAAATCACAAAGGAATTTGTCCCACTGGGCCCTATGGCACTTACAATATATCATTGGGTGGAGGGTAACACTCTTCATCGTACCTGATTATTGTTTTGAACAATGTTATAAATACATGGAGTAATTGTTTAACTAAGTAGTCACCCCCTTCTTTTGTAATACTACTTTTATTCTTAGATTGACATTTACAAATCATATTTGAGCTTTCCTCAATGAACTATTCTAACAATACAATAGAGCCAACTTGAAAAATCTCATACCTATGGTGAAACTGTATGAATCATCCATAAATAAACTATATAGTTGTAAATGCGTATTCCTCATAAATAAAAAATGAGTAGACTTTTTTCAATGGAAAAAATAATATAACCCCATAAGAACATAAATAAAACATAAGATAGATGAAGATATTCAACTTAGGAAATGGCTTATGGTTTTTGTGCACTTGCTCTTGACTCCTCGACAATCAAAACTACCTCTTGGTTGTGGATGCCTTCAAAACATATGCTCTTAAGAATACTAATTACTTTATCTTCAATGCCAGATCTATCTTGGTTTTTCTTCTCCTCTTGGTCCTTATACACTTTTTTGTACTCCAATAGCAATTTATGCACTTGTTCCAGCATCATTTCCATGGGATTATACCCATGTTTCTTTGAGGTTGAAGGTTCCTGAAACGCTGCTTGTAGATCCCATGTAGTTTACCTATGGTTCCCTAGGATGTTTATATTATTCCCAAGGATGAGGGAGCTATTGTGTTGATTGATGTGGTGATAGAAGGAAATATTTTGGTAGCCAAGTGGTGGTTTAGTGTTTGGAGGGGTCCTCTTCATGGAAATTCCTTTTTAGGCATCGATTGATTTTGGTGAATCATGTTGACATAATAAAGGAGGCCTTTGGGATTTGTGATATCACCTTAGTGCAACATAGTTTTTAGATAGTTGGATCTTTCATCTTCAAAAGTATCTGGTTAGCATGGAGAAATGTTGTGGGTTTGGTAAGATGGAATATGTCAAACAACCTAGTGGGGTGGGATTTGGCTAGAAGGTCAATTTGGAGTTGGAAGGTGTAGGGTACTTGTGTTGTTGATATCCATTTCTTTTAGACATGATGGATGAGTATGATTTTTTTTTTTTGTGGCCCTTAATTATGGGATGCCATTTCTCTCTCTTGGAAGGACTAACATTCCTTAGCTCATGAGTATTCCCTTTTTTGATTTTGATTGGCTCACTGATATGGAGATTGTTAGTATTATCATATAGGAGGATCAATACAAAATGAAAATTGATATATTGGGACCCTTGGGCATACCTTGGTTAAGTATGATTCTTGCAGATTATACTTTAGCATTTATCAACACCATAAGCTTTGTTCAATGCTTAATGCATGGTGGGTGTATTCTAATGTTGAGAGCTATTGGATCCATAGATTTCATGGTGTGTGGTCAATGTAGGTCTCCTACAATATTTGAGTGTTTGATTGGATGGTGATTTATTAGGGCCTTCATTCTAAGGCCCACCTAGCTAAGAGTGGCCTTTTATATGGGATTTTCCCTTCCTATCTTAGGGGAAAATGATGAAGTATATATTTTGGGATCTCCATTTGGATAGATCATGTTGGGAGCATGTTCAAAAAAATATGTATATTATTATTTAGAGGTGATTACATTTGCATGCATTGTTGCTGAGTGACTCCAGATCAATTATCCACTCTTTTGTTAGTGGTATTTGGCATTGCTTGAGAATTTATACATTGTTTTTTCTCTGGAAACTTCTATGTAAATATGTTTTTGAGAACAAGGTTAGCTCTTCATCTACTTTTTTCCTTTTATGGATAGAAGAGGTACATATACAATTGCTAGAAAAATGGTTTTTGTTGATCGACAACACCAAATTGTTAGACTTTAGTGCCTATTTAGATTTTATTGTTGTTCTTGATGGTTTAAGGAAGAATACATAGATACCATTGTATATACCCTTCCACTTTTTATTTTCTCTAGATTTAAAAAAATGATATTGCAATGGATTTCTCTCTCTTTTTCAATTGGCCTTTAGTTTCCTCAACTTATGGTGGATAATTTTTTTAATTTGGGTGCGTGCACACACACACACACACACACAAAGATCTGGAAATCCTTAGATGTCAAATTAGTTCTTAAGTAGACACTAACATCCAACCAGATTAAGGAAAATAAGATCGTAATGGCTACTTGCAAAATATCATGTGAAAACACTTACTTATCCATAAAATTCATTAACTGATAATAAATTGTGGAAAGAAACATGCTGAAAATGAGAGAAATAGAAACAACAATAGCAAGGAAAATTACACAAGTTGTTAACAGAGTTCACCCATCTTGGGCTACATCTCTGGGTCTGCTTCAAAATGAGAGACTTCTCTATTAATGCTCAAATATGCTTCTTTTACAATGACCTTCTAATCTGTTGCTTAAACATAAGTATATCTGTCAATATTGACACCTCCTTGGAAAACCACATTTTTTGACTATAAACACCCTATACTTCTCTCAGAGAGTCCCAAGGCTCAAAAATAGTATCAAACCAAAATTGTAGCGACTTCTTGGCACACAAATCGAGAACAAAATGAACTCAATCTGAGTTCTTGGAATGAATCATAACCAAAACGAATCCACTCTAAATTATTGGCATGAAAATACCATGCTCATACAAAATGAACTCGCTTTGAGTTCTTGCACAAAAATCAATTATCAAAACGAACCCAATCTAGTTTCTTGACACACGAGCCTTTGGTCATAACCAAAATGAACCCCATCCAGATTCTTGGCATATGATTACCCCAACAATAGAGGTCAACACTGAATTCCTCTCGAATTCTGAGAAGAACAAGTATAAACTCGACTATGTTTTGAATAGGTTCCCAAAGACCCTCCTTAGCATGCACTTTGAAACAATGTACAACTCTTATAAGTCTTGTCTAAAATACCACCTCAGGATTCATGCATATATGTATGACAGACCTCTGCACACAATTCCATTCTCTCTCGTACAATACTGAGCATGTGACTTAACGTAGTGGAGGTTGGGGGATGAACCCATACCCACTCTACTATATTGCTAGAACATTTAATTAAAATTAAATATAAATATTCCCATTTGGTTCAACAAACCATATGGTTGGCGCATTGATATGAGCAAATTGTTAAGTTGTTGGAATATTCCTGAGGATGTCAGGGGTTCAAACCTTGCTGAGCCCAACCATTTTTATTTTCCTTAGCCAATATTGGCCAATCAGAGAGTCCCATGTGGCACTCTCTTGTTGGTCCACCTATTGTATAGTCATCCTACATGTGTTAGATACCAACTCAACATCCAATCACCTACCACTTGTCTACCATGTCGGTGTACGAATGCCACATCATCACTTGACTATACCTACCATGTCATCACCTAACTATAGCTATCACCTTCCATGTCACTGTATGTCCTGCCATGTGTCATCCTTGTAATAATGCCACATGGACTGTACAAATGCCACGTGGAAACTTTTTACTGGTCAAGCTGGGTGCCAAAAATGACAAACTGAGTGACACATGTCATCCTATTGTGCTACCATTTCAACATGCCAATGTCATCATGATGTCACCCTATGCCCTATTAGCTGTATGGATGGCCACATGTCCTTCCCTGTTTGAATTTTTTCCCATTGGTCAAAGTATTCAAAACATTATAACTTCTTCATACGACATCCATTTGAGGCGATTCACTTGACGTTAGAAAGACCCCGTCAAGCTTAGGTGTTGAGAGAGTGAAGGTGTATCAGGAAAAAATCCAGAACATCTTATACTGGTGTTGGAACATGGGTATGATAGGGTTAGTCCTTAAGGTCTACAAGGTTTTTAAGGTATGTTAGGGGTTTTTGGGACATTGATGACAAATTTTAAGCCCTGGTATGAAAGTGATATTTTGGTAGCATTTTCACATAATAAATAGCCTTCGCGCTACCAAAATGCCTGTGTAAAATAAAACATATATATAAATACCCGAATGTTAGTCCCGACGTGCGTGCCCTTGAAAATTTGAATTTAAAAAAATAATAAGCACGGGCCTCATCATTGCTATCCTATCAGTGACAAGTCAAACCCTAAGCCGTCTTTCAAACCCCCTATTATTTTTTCCATGTGTATGAGCTATCAAGTCGTGGCAACTTATTTCATTATTCTAACTATGCTTGACCGGCTATGTAACCCCTTTCATTGTGAGATATAACTAAATGTTTAAACATGAAACACATCTTTAAACCCCGTGTTGGATATTTTTCTCGAGGTCATCATCTGAGTTTCGAGTCTTAGGTTTTTCTTTTGCAGGTGAACTATTTTCAGATACAGTTGGATGCTACTAGAAGTTGCAGGGATATCATGATCAAATGGATCGAGCATTTACAAAGTATTTTTGTTGATGGGTGAATAAGTTTATGTGATTGTGCTCTATGGTTCATGTTCAGGGTTGTTTAACACTTTTGAAATTTATCAAGACTTCGACACTATGTTCCTGAAGGAGTTCTATTCAAATTTTACAGCCAAGTTTATTTATTTTAATTTTTTTTTTACAGACAATTATTTTGGTAGTGCTTGTCAACATTTTAAAACATAAATGCTACCAAAATGACTGTAATATTCAAAAAAAACAAAATACATAGATTTTGTAGACAATGAGATATTGAGTGAATCCCGAGGTTTCTTTGGAGCATGATTATCATTTAAAACACTTGCCAATATCATCTAAAGGATGGGATTCATGAGAAAGTGCTAGAAAATCTCTGGTCAAAGTAATCCCACAAATCTTGGATCTCCAACAAATTTGCTATATTTTTGCCTTAAAATATTTCTAGTTTTTTTTTTTTGGGAAGTCAAAGATGCTTTCAACTTGATCATAATTAATTACTCTTGATCCATTTATTTTGGATCTGAACACTACCTTGAAAATCTATATATTGTATGAATGAAATGCAGTGAGGGGTTGGAGTGATAGGTGAGGGTCGAGTAGTGAGGTTCCTATGTATATGTACATGACTGAGACATGCTTGAAGTTTGACTATTGTTATTATCAGAGTTTCTGAAGCAAGTAATGGACCTTTGTTTGTCTTATATGTTGTCTTCTCTCTTATGAATACAAATAAATTGATATCCTATCAGTTTCATTTAAAGACTATAACTACTGTGCGATTATCACTGTTTCTGCATGGGCTTAGGGTCTGATGAATATTGTGTTTATATGTGTTTAAATTTTCTAGTTTGAAAGAATTTTATCCTAGCAAGTTCTCTTCTATTTTAAGTGATGAGATGAGATCCAGATGCAATCATATTGTCATTTGAAATATTTTAACTCTATCTTCTTTATCTAAACCTTAGCTTGTTGGGTTCATAACTATGTATTCAAAATTTGATTTAAATATATAACTCATCAAATGATAACCCTGTATTTAGCCATATTTAAAGTTGACTCGTTTCTTAATCTCTTTCCACCTTCCTCTAGCTACATTTTAATCAAAAGATCATTCCCGCAAGTTCAAGATGTGTTAGGATTGGTTCTCATGCAATCAAGAATCAACTTCTAGCACTAACATCTTTTGGCGCCAATGCTGGGGACGAAGAAACAAAGATATTTTCCCTGGGAAGAACGACAACGACTAATTCTAATATTTAATGGTGAAAAAGGATTAGATACTGAATAATGATTGCAATATTTTACCTGGCAACTCCACGATTTAAGACTCCATTGGCGGAAGGATCTGACTGATAGAAAGATGAAAGAGATGAAGGGAAAAACTAGGAATCAGGTCATAATTTTCTTTCAGGAACTTATATTATTTTTCATTAGCTCTTTCTTATATTTTCCCTTACGTGTAAAAAGGATCATCCTATGCTTTGTTTACTCTCATGATCATAATCCTTCATTTGTTTATCCCTAATTGGAAGAAGATCTATCATCTTCTCATGTTATACATCTTGATCTTATTCCTCCACCTGAACCTTATGCTGAAAATGATGTACATATATGCATTTTTCTTGAACATGAGCAATCATGTAAGCTTGTAGCAAACAAAGCTGATTTATATTTTGAGATCCTTGTTGAACCTGATATTCAACCTACTAAAGTTCAGTCCAGAATAAGAAGATAAATTTTTAGACCTTTGAAGTTTCCCCTTATCCTCCATGATTAGTACCCTCATAATTTTTTAGATTACTTTCCTATGTTCAATGGAGGAAACCATGTTGCAGCTGAGAAGCAATAGAAGTTTTCATTAATTTCATGGATAATTTTGAAATTATTCACGAGGATGTAGTTATGAGGTTATTTTGCAAATCCTTATTTGGAGATGTTGCATTATGGTTCATAAATTTGGAAGCTTGTTCCATTAGTTCATGGGCGGATTCTCATTATACATTTTTGAGATATTGGGGTGAAAATAAATCTTTTGATTAGTACTTGATTGAATTAAATTCTTTAAACAGGGAGGAGGATGAAGTTCTTACCATATTCAACAAGAGATTTCATAATTTTTATTACAATATTCCTATGGATATCTGGCCTTCTAAAACTACTGCCATGTTGTATTATATAAAATCTCAACACTCTGATCTTGTTTTTTTATCTCAGATAAAGGAGATCCTCATCACTAGAACATTTATTTGTCGATGCCTGTGACTGACTTCTAGATCAGGTTTGTGATGAACATTTACATTCAAATGAGCAGGGGGATAATTGTGAACATAAATCAGATTTGGATCAAAATCCTACATCATCTTTAGCTTTTTCTATGGACATGGATATGGATTATACTTGTGTTCATAATGAACTTGATAGTTTTTCACTGGATGATTGTATACCTCCAGTTGATTATAGTGGGCATTTTTAATTCCTGTTATGAAATTGGATCATGACTATTTTGTTGAGAAGACAATGGCTGCTCTGAAACGTCTTGTTTTCCATACTACAAATCAACCAAATTGTCTTGATTATGACCTTCAAGATTATATGTGTTCAAGATTTGAACAACAATTTTCATTACAGGATCAAAGAAAATTTGCTCTTCTTGATTGTCATGAAGTATATATTGATCAAGATATGTTGATGAGGGAAAAATGAGGTCATTGTTTTCATAGCAAGGTGGAAGATGCATTTGACATTGTATTAGATGTTTCTTTTATTGGTTGTTATTATGGGACTGTTGTTTTAATTTTCAGGAAGACAAAAATGCAGAAAGGGAAGAACATGCCCTTATCAAAGGAAAAGATGCAACAATGAAATCAGAGGATGTTCTTAATCCAATGAAAACTTCATTTGAAGATAGTGGAAATAGTTTGCAACCTTTTTCATTTTCAGACTTCAAGAATGAAGATATCAACTTTATTAATGGAGAATATTTTATGCAACAACAACATTGTTTTACATATCAGTTGAAGTTTTGTTATGAGTTTCATGATCCAATGGCTTTGTGGATGGATTGGAATTTTCAAGGAGTCTCTTATGTTGCAATTTTTGGCATACAAACAAGTTCTAGGAGTAAGTACAAGATGCCCATTAAATTTCTGCTACAAATGTCATATTCTTTTTTCGTTTTCTTATTCAACTGCATGCAACCTAGATCAAGATTCCAACTAATTAGTTATTTGCTTGCATGGCTTCACTGGAAATCTGATTATACTTGATCAAGCAGAGTTCATATGATTAAAGTATGGGTGTGATGAATAAGATCTCTTTCGAACATTTCTTTTTCAGTTTAGTTTGCTGTGAAGTAGATCATCAATAAGACTCCATATCCCAATGGATGCACAAGCACTGCTATGGTTTGGTTTTATGATTGCCTCTTTAGCTGAAATGTGCAGTTAAAATGAAGAAACAAATGCACATCTGCTAGTGCTTCCAATAGTTAAATTGCAGTAGCACAAACAAATTAAGAAACCAATTCTCATTTCCCGAAACAAAGATAAAGGCATATGGTATACTTGTTCTTAATGCCTCACAGGGAGGACCTCATCCTACAGTTGGAGCCACTGTTGGAACATGGGTATGATAGGGTTAGTCCTTAAGGTCTATAGGGTTTTTAAGGCATGTTAAGGATTTTTGGGACATTTATGACAAATTTTAATCCCTAGTATGAATGTGATATTTTGGTAGTGCTTTCACATAAGAAATAGCCTTCGCGCTACCAAAACACCAGTGTAAAATAAAAAAAAATATATAAATACCCGAATGTCAGTCCCGACATGTGCGCCCTTGAAAATTTGAATTTAAAAAATATAAAAAGTGTGGGCCTCATCATTACTATCCTATCCATGTCAATTCAAACCCTAAGTTATATTTCAAACCTACTATTAGTTTGTCCACATGTATGAGCTATCAAGTCATGTAAACTTATTTCATTATTCTAACTCTGCTTGATTGACTATGCAACTCCTTTCATTGTGCAATACAATCGATTGTTTAAACCTGGAACCCATCTTTAAACCAATTGCTGGATACTTTTCTGAGGTCATCATCTAGGTTTCAATTCTTAGGTTTTGCTTTTGTAGGTGAACTATTTTCATATATAGTTGGCTGCTACATATTCTTCCACAAGTTGCAGGGATATCATGATCAAATGGATTGAGCATTTACAAAGTATTTTTGTTGATGGGTGAATGATTTTATGTGATTGTGCTCTATGGTTCATGTTCATGGTTGTTCAACACTTTTGAAATTTATCAAGACTTCAACACTCTGTTCCTGAAGGAGTTCTGTTCAAATATTATAGCTGGGTTTATTTATTTTAAATTTTTTTATGGACAATTATTTTGGTAGCGCTTGACAACATTTTAAAACAGAAACACTACCAAAATGCTTGTAATATTCATAAAAATAGAATACACATATTTTGAAGACAACAAGTTATTAAGTGAATCCTGAGGCTTCTTTGGAGCATGATTGTCATTTAAAACACATGTCAACATAATATAAAGGACTACATTCATGAGAAAGTGCCAGCAAGGCTTCGGTCAAAGTAATCCTATAAATCTTGGATCTCCAACAAATTTGCTATATTTTTTCCTTAAAATCTTTCCATCTATTTTTTTTTGGGAAGCCAAAGATGCTCTCGACCTGATCATAATGAATTAATCTTGATCCATTTATTTTGGATGTGAAAACTACCTTAAAAATATATATATTGTATGAATGAAATGTAATGAGGGGTTTGAGTGATAGGTGAGGGTCGAGTAGTGAGGTTCCTATGTATATGTACAGGACTGAGACATGCCATAAGTTTTTCTGCTGTTATTATCAGATTTTCTGAAGCAGTTAATGGAATTTTTTTTCTCTTATATGTTGTCTTCTCTCTTATGAATACAAGTAAATTGATAGCATACCAATTTCATTTAAAGACTGTAACTACTGTTATTGCTGTTTCTACATGGGATTAGGGTCTGATGGATATTGTGTTCATATGTGTTTAAATTTGCTAGTTTGAAAGCATTTCATCCTAGCAAGTTCTCTTCTATTTTAAGTGATGAGATGAGAGCTGGATGCAATCATATTGTCATTTGAAATATTTTAACTCTATCTTCTTTATATAAACCTTATCTTGTTGGGTTCATAATTATGTATTCAACATCTGATTTAAATATACAACTCATCATATGCTAACCCTATCTTTAGCCCTGTTTAAAGTTGACTCGTTTCTTAGTCTCTTTCCACCTTTCTCCAGCTACATTTTAATCAAAAAATCATTCCCGCAAGTTCAAGATGTGTTAGTCCTGGTTCTCATGCAATCAAGAATCAACTTCTAGCACTGACAACCATCCCACCCCTAGGTCACTCATAGAACTGCGAGGATTCTTCTGGATATGCAACTATTACATGCGCTTTGTGAAAGGATTTTCACAATTGGTTGCGCCACTAATAGAACACACCAAGAAGGGGGAATTTTGATGGCCAGAGGACACACATGTATCATTCAACAGAATGAACAGGGTGATAAGCACTTATCTAGTATTAGCACTCCTAGATTTCACACAACCTTTTGTCATGGAGTGTAACACATCTAGTGAGGGGATAGAAGCAATATTGATGCATCATCGAAATTCGATAGCTTTCAAGATCTGAAAGATGAGGTAGCCTGAGAAGCCCTACATGATCTATAATAAGGATATGTTGGCCATCATGCAAGAATTGGGCAATTTTAGACAATACTTAGTAGGAGGACACTTTGTGGTGAGGACTGACCACAAAAACTTGAAATATTTCTTGGAGCAGTGAGACCTAAATGAGAGGCAACAAAAATGGGTGAGTAAAGTTCAGACATATGATTTTGACATTGAGTATGTAAAGGGGAAGAGAAATATAGTTGCTGACGCCTTATCCAAGAGACATGTATCCTTCTCCATGACAGAGATCTAAGTAGATGGGAAGTCCATTCTCTTGGTGAAATATGTTGGAAGATTGGTTGTTGTCATTGATGTCAACCCTAGTCATTTGTTTTGTACCCCAAGATTGATGAAGGTATTTGGACATGAAGGACAATGCACATGCAAATACAACACCCATGAATGGGTAATATACATCATGTTGTTTCCGATGGTAGGTGGCATGTCATGTGGATCCTCATGGTTGAGGAGAAATGAATTTTTGAAGATGACAAAGTGAATTGAAGAAGGAAGTACAGGTCGACCCTGAAGATAATTAAAGAAAAGAATTACAAAATAAGAAAGTGTCAGGTCGGCCTTAATGTTAAAAGGATGTGACATAAAGGGTATAAACACTACTACATTGGGCACAAATTACGACGAAATATTACGACGATTTAAATTTTCGTCGTATTTTTTTTGCTTTTTTTGGACTAAATATGCTTTTTTTTTTCGGGGTCCAAATGTTGGTCGCTAGCGACCAACCTTCCAAGTTGGTCATTTTAACGACGAAAGTTGGTTGGTAGAGAAACCAACCCCTAGTTAGTCGCTATAGCGACCAACAATGGCATGTGTGAGAATCAACGGTCATTTACGACAAATCAATCCTATATATATATCTCAGTTACGACAAATTTGCTATAGTTGCGACAATCATTTTCTACAGTTACGAAAATCATTTAGGTGTTCTGATGCAATGGTGTTCTAGTTTTTTATGAAATCTTTATTTCAATTCTATTTCAAGAAGAGAAACATTGAATTGATCAGACTCTACATAGCTGAGATTTTGAAGGTTAGTACTTAAAGATTTTCTGTGTGATTTAGTAGTTTGGTGCTATTGAACTATTTTATGGTTTATTTTCACTCCTTAAATCAAATTTTATGGTTTATTTTAACTCCTTAGAAAGATTTTATGGTTTATCCACTTTTGATAGAGTAAAAAGATTACTGATTCAACTACAATCACTCTA
>ML776853.1:1691211-1714358 GCA_009831015.1 Picea engelmannii | reverse complement strand
CTCTCCCTATTGCTTGTTTGATCTCTTCCCCCCCTTTTTACCTTCTCCCCATATCTCCTTATTTCTCTCTCTCTCTCTCACACACACACAAAATCTATCACAGATAATTCTGTGTGAAATTTACTAACCCATGTGGGTGTGTCGCAGGTCACTCTGCATGCAGTATCCTACAAAAATACTAACTTGTTGCAGATCTTTATGGGGTGTTCCACTTTGCCAAATCATGAGTGTTTATTTCTGCGAAGACAAATACTCATGAAATATTCTTTCAAACAAAATTTTAAAACTTAATTGATATTAATTGTGTGCGGTCTTTCCTACAGTCTCATAAACTTGTCATTATTCCAAGATAAATTATACATCACGACGAAGTGCAAATACACAGTGTGACAAAACCGCACTCTCTGTTCTTTCTTTATATCAATGAAGGAGTAAATTTACACAAGAAAAATCGTTCCTTCTTGGTCTCTTGGACCTGTGCGATCCACAATTTTACATATTCAATCTCACACACTTGTTAACCTCTCACTCTTACAAAGCATTCAATATATCTTGAGCCCTCAGATAGATCACAAAAAAATGAATCTTGATTTATCTTAACAAATACCTAAACTAGAGATTTGTTCTTAATATTTAGAAACTGACTTAACACCTATGAAAAAAAACTTGGTATTTCTACTCAAAGCATCAACAACCTTATTAGTCTTACCACCTGTGTGTTTAATCACAAAGGTAAAATTCTTCATAAATTCAACCCACTTGGAATGTCTTTGATTCAATTTTGGTTGACTACTTATAAATTATAATGCATGATTGTCATTGTACATAAAAAAATTCTTGGGAATGAGGTAATGCCTCCACTTCTTAAGTTCTTGAAAAATTGCATAAAATTCCTTGTCATAAGAGGGATATTTCTATTTTTTGTAATACCCCTAGGATGAACCCCAATTGTAATGTAAATGTAATTGTATACATAGGATGATGAGTTGTGGGTGCACAAGTTTTGGGTACATTATAGTGCATGTGAACCAAGGAAGAGTGCCTACCCATTGCATAACTTTGCATGCACCTGAGTAAGTGTGAAAAGATTACTATGCACGTGAACCAAGAGAAGAGTGCATGCATGTTTCATAACTTTTTGTGAACCTGGGTAAGAGCGCGAGGATTTCTTCAAAGTGTGGATCGGACCTTGTATGTATCCATGGCATTTTGGGGCCGGAGAGATTTTGTATATGTTGGCACTTGACTAGGTTTTGAGGAAACACTGGTCATGCTTGACCATTTTTGGGACTTTGACAGGCTGGTTGAAGATGAAGCACCCAGGTGAAGCGGAGAACGCAGGATCTTACCCTTTTTGTGGTATTTTTGGTGCTTTTAGGGTTTATGTAACGGGTATGGGATGTCATCCCATGGGTTTACCCATGTTTAGGCCCTTTTTGTAATGTATAAATAAGTAGCTGAGCAATGTAAGAGGAGATCAATATGTGTGATTGTAGTTTTGATCGACTTTGTGTAAGAACCTGGGAGGGTTGCTAAGTGCGAATAATTGTGAATGATTTGTGCATACTGTATGTGAGACTTGCAGATCTAAGTGCGAGTGGTTGTAGTTGGCTTTGTGCCTTGACCTAATCCGAGGAAGGAGGATCTGGCGAGGTGTACTCAAATCTCATGTATTTTGCGGAGTTGGATCTGTGGCTTGGTGCATGTAAGAAGATTGGAAGAAGCTAATAAAGAAGAAGAAGAGTTGGTGGACATAGCCCCACACTGGGGTGAACCACGTATATTCTGTGTTGATGTGCTTTGTGCAATGTTATTCATGGTGTTTATTCTTATGCTTTCTTAGTGCACTATTCTTGATGTATGATAGATAGATCTATGATTTCTTAATACTTTATGATGTGAATGAATGTTAGATCTGAACTGATGCTAAGTGCTTAGAGGTGTTGATCTATTTACTACAACATTGTTCTGTATTGATGGTTTAATATGTGAAGTGAATACGAATCATAATTTAATACATGTTATTGGCTAAAGTGCTATGTTAAGTGTTGCAATCACAGATCTGTGTCCCAGCTAGGTTGTAGACACTTGAGTCCTGCAATGCCCCCTTCCTATACCTCAGGTGAGACTTCATCTGCCTCGCAGGTGTTTCCGAAAGGGCCAATAGTTAGGGTTTTGTTGGTGCGGTGTTGAAGCGTTTAACCCTGAGTATACCCATGTGCCAAAAAATGGTTTCATTTTCAGGAACTGAAACTGTGATTGTTGGGAACTGAAGAAAAGAGAAAGCTCTGTGTGTAGATCTGTTGCTGTAGTATGCAATATTCTACCTGACTTGTGAAGCTTTGTGCTAAAACCGAAGCCCGATCTGAAGAAAAGAGGAAAGATCTTAAAGATTTGTGCTCTGGTAAAGGTAAGATAAGTGGAAATTTTTTCTTTGGAAGTATGGATCAAGGTATGTTTGATAGATTTTGTCCTAGTCTGAAAACTAGGGCACAACTAGAAGAAGGAAGATTTGATCTGAATAGATTTGATAGAAATAGTGAAAGATATGTTAATCCTATGCATAGAAAGATTTTTTGGACTAATAAGTGGATGCAGGACCCTAGAAATAATTTTTTGCAGGTCCATTAGTGTGATCCTAGTGCACATTACAGGAAAGGTTGGGGATCGTTTAAAAGAAAGAGACGATTGACACTATGCTATAACTGCAGAAGACCATGACATATTGCTAAGGAATTCCCTGGTGTAGGTTCTACTTGTCTTTGTTGTAAAGCTGTTGATCATGAGGTTTTGGATTGCCCCAGAATGATTTATAAAGTTGAAAAGATGAACCTGAGACAAGAAAACCATGAGGAAGGTCAAGAAACTAAGGACATGTTAGAGAATAAGAGAGAATCATAGACTATATTATTAAAGATGAGAGAAACACTGAAGGATCATATAGACATCAGTTTACCAGAGATATTAAAAGAGAAGGGGTACATAGAAAAAAGAATCAGAGACTTCGACATAGACTGTTTTCTGGATGAGGAAACACAGGTGAATATCATGCCAAAAAGCACTTGGGAAATTTTGGGAAATCCTGCTACGATTCCTTCATTAGGAGGGATATGATTGTTTAAAGGAAATATGATAACCCCATGTGGAAGAATTACTCATGTACCTATGATTTCCCATGGAACATCGACTGCCGAAGAATTTGAAGTGATTAAGTTTGTGGAGAACAACGCCCCTTTTCACCTTTTTTAGGAAAGACTTGGATTGATAAAGATCAGATCCAGAGAAAAGAAGAGGAGGTAGCCACATAACATAAAAATAAAGAATTAAGGGACTTCATAGCCAAGAAAATAGAGCAACTAGTACAAGAACAAGAGGACAAGTTGAAGCAACTTAGGGCCATAGACTTAGCTGTTGAAGTTGCAAGAATACAGGAAGGCTTGAAAACCCTATCCATGCAGGAGAAAAGAGCACCTAAACTAGAAATAGTAAGAAAAGAGGTATTACATTTGAACCCTTTGAAAGACCCTCAACAGTGCGAAGTTACTACGCTAAGGGAAGAAAAGAACAAGAATGGAAAGAGGAACCCTATACATTAGATCACAGGGAAGAAGGCAAGAAATCTTAGTAAGAAGAAAGAAAAGTTAGAAAGACTGCAGGAGGTTCCAGTGAAGACTTCATAGGAAGTAGGCTTGCAAAACTTGAACATCGCTAGAATAGCAGAACAACGTAGAATGACACTTCGCCACGACGAAGCTATATGACCGTTGGAGGCGTACCGACCATTAGAATGATGCTCCAGAATGGTTAGAAACACATTTATTGCAAAAAATATCACCATGAGACCGTTGACACCATGCCATAATAGATGGAATCATATTGATTAAGGCATTTCGACCCATTGGAGGAATCCATTATGATGTTGTTTATTTAATCCGTCGCATGTTTCACTGGGAACACTTTTTCAAACTGAGATATTCGAGCTAATATAGACGTGATTGCCTACCGTGATATGCTATCTAGACCTCACCATTGAGTTTATTACATTGAGTATTTGTTCGCCTACTCGAGTTATTTTCTTACGAGTGTGCATGTAAGGCGAATGTAGCGCAGTAGAGAAGTCCATGGAGGAGATCCTAATAGACCTTATGGCTGAGAAAGTTATGTCTGTAGGAGTATAGGACTCGTCGACAGGAGGAATGCAAGCATCCACCTCGAATGCACGTCGATCTGGGACATCTCGAACTATGACAGAGAAGATAAGAAAGCACCGTGACAATCTGACGAATGAAAAACAAATCCCTTTGGTCTTGCCCGACTACATCCCTCCTTTGGCTGGAGCAGTTAGTTGTGACAATGTCCCAAGAGATTTTGAGTACACACTCATCACGATGTACTTCCTGAAAGGGATACACGCAGTAGGACCACAAATGGGACTGATCACAGCTCTAAAGATAAGTGATTTTAACCTCAGCGATAGGAATAATTATGCGATGCTTGCACCACATCGCTACCTGACAAAAATGACTAGGAAGAAGCCTAAGATAGTTCCCTAGCCGTGGATCAAGGAGATCACGAGGTCAACGATCCTGAATTTCATGAAGATCCCCCACTTTGACCGACATCAGTAGGTTAACGCATGCGTTAAACTCCTCCTGTCATGCTTCCATGGAGGGTACCTGTGGTTGGATAGGCGTATCACTGTGGATTCAACACTGATCCACCTCATTACTAGATTAAGCATGCATGGACCAAACCCTCATAAATTCTACCCTAGGAAGACATCAGATTGCTCCTTGGTGTAGTGAATAAAATAAGAATACGATGATGTGGAGAAGGGGAAGCGAGGCTACAAGGTATCCGCCATCTAGGATGGCGCAGTGTGCCTATCTCATAAACTGATCGTTGACAAGCTTGACAGAAAGAACAGGCTGACGAGTCACATGATTCGTAGTCGACCTTGCATGGAAGTGTGTCGAAGGGATGCAAATGAATTGGGCGAGCTATCTTGTCAATGAGTTGGAGAAGGATTGTCATGAAACACAGGACCGAGGCTACGAGTTCTACTTCAGTTGGATGTTGATTCTTATAGCATTTGTCGCTTGGGAGATGCCAAAGAGAGTGACATTCCTTGAAGTCAAGCCATCAAAACCACTGGCTGTGAGGTTCACCACTTTGTGTTATTCAAGCGACATGGCGAATACATGACAATCAAATGTGGTGTTTCACACTTACTACCTACAACTCACGCACACCATTGAGTCATTCCCCCGAACGACTTTGAACACCTTGCATACTTACAAACCACTAGTGAAGTTCCATGCAGACCGCCACTTTATCTACATCACCGTGCACAAGGATGAAATTAAAGAGGAGCTACAGTTGTATTATAAGTTGATCGAAGAAGACTTGGAAGAGATCACTAAGGAATGGCCAACTGAATTCCTTGTACTGGTCGGATATGCAGAACTGTCCGACCCCGATATCATCGGAAGTCTCGTGGTTACCAAAACAGAGTATGATGGACCAAGCAACACTAAGAAAAAGAAGAAGAAGGAGGAAGTGCAGGACATAGATAGTCAAGAGAAGGACAACGCATTGGAGTAAACTACGCTTGTCTCACCTGTAGGAGGAGGAGGCAACGAAGTAAACCCAGAGGAGGAAGGGGAAGAAGACAAGCAAGAAAAGGGTGAAGTAACACTACCAAAGGCTCCCCTTACAGAGGCAGAGACATCAAAGAAAAGGAAGGTTTCTCTAAATAAACCCTTAGCATGAAATGCCAACAAGCCCAAGTCACAGAATGTGCTCACAGTGGATGATGTTGACCTCATCATCGCAGCTGTAGAAGATGCTTTAGAGGGTATCTTCTAGCGACATGAAGCAAATAAGGAGACGATGTATTATAGAATCAAGGTAGAGCTAAAGGGGGTACAATAAACCTTCTATTTGAGCCGTGGAGTGTCTACTATGCTATCGTCATTAGAAGGTATAGAATTGGGGGATGATCCCACCCAATTGCGAAGGATAGCAGATTCCACAGAGAGTGGACTTCGTTGACTCCAAGAGAAAAATAACATGCCACAAAGACCTTGAAGAAAGTAAAGGAGGAATCCCTAGAGCAACTTCAGGTTGCACAGCAAGAGAAAGATGACATCAGAGTGAATTTCAAGGAGGACAGCGAGAAAATCCAGAAAGAGAAAGACCAGCTGCTCGTAGAGTAGACTGTGGTTAGAGAGGTAGTCACTAGAGTATTTCATTATGTGCCAGGCTTGGCCTAGATAGAATAAGATATAGTTGAGAGCCAAGTGGGGAAGCTCACTGAAGCCATTCAATAGCTTCAATAAAGAGTAGCAGAGCTAGAACTTTAAGCAATTCCTAGCACTCCACAGGAAGTACGAGATCAAAGGGAAGAAACTACCAGGAGCGCAATAGAAAGAATCAAGGCATTGGCCGCAAAATGTAAGAAATTCAGTGACCGAAGTGCTTAGACCTACAAGCGCCTTGCATAAGACCCAAAGTTAAGGAGATTGGAGGTACAACTCCAAGAGGTGAAGCAACAGGCTTCCACTATGCAAGTGCAATTGAAACTGCTTACAAGAGTAGAGAATATGAAGAGGTCGCAGGAGCAACGCACAGTTCAACAACAGATCACTACCATCCAGAGATGATTTATGGAGGTGACCCAAAGACTCCAGCCGGTGCAGAACGAATCCTGCACACTTTTTGAAGAGATCGAGGGACAAGGATCACAGTTGGAACAGGTGGTCGTAAAAATAGAACAACGCTTGGAAGGGCCTGTCACTAAGCAAGTCACACAGGAGTTCATTGAGAAGGAGGCTCCGACGAAGCAACAAGTCAAGGTAGCTCGAGCTAAGCTCGATACCTTTGAAGCGCTATTTCCCAGATCAGAGTGACTCGGGACAAGTCACAGGTGAGTGTTGGGGGCCTACTGGCCCTTGACTAGGTTTTGTGGAAACACTGGTCATGCTTGACCATTTTTGGGACTTCGATATGCTGTTTGAAGATGGAGCGCCCAGGTGAAGCGGAAGACATGGAATCACGCCCTTTTTGCGGGCTTTTTGGGGATTTTAGGGTTTATGTAATAGGTATGGGATATTGGCCCATAGGTTTACCCATGTTTAGGCCCTTTTTGTAATGTATAAATAAGTAGCTGAGTGATGTAAGAGGAGTTCAATCTGTGTGATTGTAGTTATGATCGGCTTTGTGAAAGAACCTGGGAGGATTGATAAGTGCAAATAGTCGTGAATTCTTTGTGAATAATTTATGTGAGACTTATAGCGCTAAGTGCCCCTGTGCCAATAATATATATGTATATTGAGGCCAGAGTGCCTACGGGGTTATTAGGCTGAAGAGCCTGGATTGCAAAAAAGGCCAGTGCACCTACTTTTGCAAAATGTAATCTCAATCAGATATTAATAAAACATATCATTGCATGTAGACCATCAGAAAAAAAGGGACAGGGGGATTAAAACTCCACTAGAATGGGAAAGGGGTGTGAAGCTTAAACAAAATATTTTAATAATATTTCCAAAAGTATATTTATGTGATATTTATTTATCCTAAGTTCCTAAGGAGTGAGAATGGGTCACCAAGTGGAGCTAAGTTATCTCTTAAGGTGAAAAGTGTCCATTTATAATCATGCAAATATATTGTTGGGACTTAGTGTATTTAGGGGGGATTCACTCATTCCTTCATCATGTAGACAAAATTTCCTCTGGAAGACATCCACATTTGGTTGTAACTTGTTGCCATCACATAATCCTGTGCTTGGGAAGGCTTGTGCGCAATTGAAGAGGTGGGTTGTCAGGCCCGTGTGCAATTGAAGAGGTGGGTTGTCAGGTCTGGGTGGTATTTCAAAAGTGGGTTGTGAGGCCCATGTTGGTCAAATAAGCAGGTTGTTAGGCTTGTGTTTGTCGAAGAAGCAGGTTCTCAAGCCCGTGTTTATTGAAGAAGCAGGTTATCAGGCATGTGAGCATTCTCTAATTTTGACCCCACTTTGGTACTACTTTGGCCTCTTGAGGTGTCAATGATTTTGGGAGCTTTGGGATTTGTTACCTACCCATGTGTACAGTTTTGACTGATAATTCCCTTCCCTAGGATCTGATTGCGAATTGGTACCATAGTACCAATTCACAATCATAGTACCATAGTACCAATTGGGATTTCCATGAAAAAAGAGAAAATTTAACTTATCAGATAGGTTGAGATCCCAAATATAACACTAAAACAACGAATGAAATGAACAAATATTGGGATAATTTTATAAACCTTCAAGACATCTCATAAATTTCTTGTAGAAATCAATACATCAATTTGAATCATTGTCAAGAAAACTCACTTACAAGATCCCTAACTTCTTCTATAAATGATATTAATTGAGGTTCATTTCTCTTCATCTCTAGCTTATCCTCAACTTTAGTCTCAAGTAAATATTTTTGGATATCATTAAAAACATATCTCTTTCATTGTTTGTCTTCCTTGGTGCTAGTATCTACTCTCTCATATGCTTGTGACATCACTCCTTCTGCTTTATCTACAATATTTTGATTCTCCTCAAATTCACTTAGTTATACATCATTAGACTCACCCTAGAAGGTGCCTTGTCAACATTTTCATTATTTTGGATTCATGACCTAATCCACCTGGGATGAAGGATTTGAAAAGTAGTTTATTTGTGTTGTTATCTCATGTATTTTCTAGTGATGTTCTCTTTGTATTTAGTCAAATTAGGGAGTTTGTTTGTAGCTACTTTGGATCTCTAATTTAAAGTGGCAAACCAAATGCTTCACTAGTCTCGAAGGATCCAAGGTCTTTCGCTGGAAAAGGTCAACCCACCTCCACAAAGGCATCGACTGGGTTATGCTGGTTCTCCTATGTTAGTAGAGATAGAATCTGAGGATTTGAAAACTTCTACAGAAAGAGTTAGTAGAGTCAAGGATGTTCAAGCCGAAGGATTTGTTGTACATTTAAACCCTCCTCTTACTAGACCTCATGATCCAATCCTTGTGCAGATTCCAACTTATTGTAGTTCGAATTACATTGCCAATTTTTTCTTTAGTGCCCTATAATGGAAAATGTTGTCATTTCATTTGGGTCTGGGGAATTCACACCCTCACATTGACCATTAATAGTGGAGGATTTAATCCTTCCATCCCAATTGTACCAAGCACAATTCCTCTAGTTTCAGTTCCTAATAGTTGGGTAGGGGGCCAAACCTCCACTTTGTATGGAGGTGTTGAATTTTCCTTCAAGATGTTGATAGAGAGAAATACCTTTTGTTTTCCCTTGACCAAGGTTTGGATAACTTGGGTCACGTTTGATCAATTTCTAGACTTTGACAGGCTGGTCGAAGACAAAGCGCCAGGTGAGGCGGAGATCGCGATATCTCACCCCCTTTTTGGGGGATTTTTGGGTTTAGGGTTTATCTAATGGGTTATGGGATGTCATCCCATGGGTTTACCCATGCTTTGGCCCTTTTGTAATGTATAAATAGATATCTAGGTGATGTAAGAAGGGGCCAGTGTGCTAAGTGAAGTAGTAGTGAATGTTTGTGGCTTAGTGTGGAGCTAGAGGATTTGTGCATGCTATGTGTTAGCACTTGCAGAGATAAGTGCAAGTGATTGCAAGAAGGCTTTGTGCTTAAACCTAGCTCAGGGAAGGAGGATTTGGCGAGGTGTGCGCATATCTCCTTTCCTATGTGGAGTGGGTTATTGTGGCTCTATGCTTGTAGAATATTGTAAGAAGGCTTTGTGCTTAAACCTAGCTCGGGGAAGGTAGATCTGGCGAGATGCATGCAAATCTTCTGTCCTATGCGGAGTGGGTTCTTGTGGCTCTGTTCTTGTAGAAGATTGAAATAATACAATAAACAAGAGAAGATTTGGTGGACGTAGCCCCACACTGGGGTGAACCACATATATCCTATGTTGTGGTTTCTTTGTGCATTATAGTTGTTATGTTGTTGATGTGATTTATGCTTAGTGCATTGATATATGCTAGATGCATCTGACATAATATCTTAGTGCTTAGTAATGTGAATGAATTCTATATATGATCTATTTATATATGCTAAGTGCTTAGATGTATTAGATCTTGTTGAATACTGCGCTGCTCTGTAACTAGGGTTTTGACCTGCGATGTGAATAAGAGTTAAATAATGATGAATGTTAATTGCTAAGTGCTCTGTTAAGTATTGTGATCACAGATTTGTGTCTCAGCTAGGTTGTAGACACTTGAGTCCTGCAACCATCCCTGCCTCTACCTCAGGTGAGACTTCATCTTCTTCGCAGGTGTTTCCAAAAGGGCTGGTAGTTAGGGCTTTGTTGGCACACTACTAAAGCGTTGAACCCTGGGTCTGCCCCTGTGCCAACAAATGGTTCCGTTGCCGAGAATTGAAACTGTGATTGTTGGGAATTGAAGAAAAGAGAAAGCTCTGTGCATAGATATGCTTCCCTAGTGCGCAATATTCTATTTGACTTGCGAAGCTATGTGATAACAAGAGAATTTCGATCTGAAGAAAAGAGGTAAGATCTTGAAGCTTTGTGCTATGATAAAGGTAAGATAAGTGGAAATTCAAAAGAATGGATCTAGATATGTTTAATAGAATTGGTCCTATTATGAAAACTAGGCTACAACTAGAAGAAATAATATTTGATATGAATAGATCTGATAGAAATAATGAAAGATATGTTATTCCTATGCATAGAAAGAATTTTTGGACTAACAAGTGGATGCAAGATCCTAGAAATATTTTTTTGCAGACCCACCACTGTGATCCCAGTGCGCAGTACAGGAAAGGTTGGGGGTCATTTAAAAGAAAGAGAGGATTAACTCTTTCTAGAGTTGCAGAAGACCGAGACATCTTGCTAAGGAATGCCCTGGTAGAGGTCCTATTTGTCTTTGCTGTAAAGCTATGGACCATGAAGTTTTGGATTTCCCTAGAATCATTGCTAAAGTTGAAAATATGAATATGAGACAAGAAAACCACGAGGAAGGCCAAGAGACTAAGAATATTCTCAAGAACCAGAAAGAATCATAGATTGTATTATTATAGATTCAATAAATCCTGAATGATCACATAGATATCAACTTATCATATATCTTAAAAGAGAAGGAGCACATAGAAACAATAATAGGAGACTTCGACATAGACTGTGTTCTGGATGAGGAAACCTAGACGAATATTATGACAGAAAGTACTTGGAAAATTTTAAGAAAGCCTGCTATGGTTCCTTCACTCGGAGGAATAGGATTGTTTAAAGGGAAGATGATAACCCTATGTGGAAGACTTACCCAGATACCTATGAGTGCTCATGGCACTTCGACAGAAGAATAATTTGAGGTCATTAAGTTTTTTGAGAACAACACCCCATTTTCTATTTTGCTAGGAAAAAAATTGGTTGAGAAAGATTAGATACGAAGGAAACAAGAAGAGGAAGCTCTAGAATAGAAAAAGAAAGATCTAAGAGATTTCATGGCTAGGAGAATAACGCACTTAGTAGAAGAAAAGGATAACAAGTCGAAGCAACTTAGGTCCAGAGACCGGGCTGCCAAAGTTGAAAGAACATAGGAATACTTAAAACACTTGTCCATACAGGAGAGTAGAGCACCTCCTCCAGAACAAGAAGAAGTATTACCCTCAAACCCTCTGAAAGACCCTCACCAACGTGAATTTACTATGTTAAGTACATATAAGAATAAGAATGGAAAGAGGAACCTAGTGACTCATATTACATGAAAGAAAGCCAGAAAGCACAACAAGAAGAAAACAAAGTTAGAAAAGTTACAGGAAGTTCCAGGGAGGACTTCACAGAAGGAAGGTTTGTAGAACTTTGCTGGGATATCAGAACAATGAAGATTGACACTTCACCACGATAAAGAAATATGACCATTGGGGGCATCCCGACCGTTATCCCGATGCTCCAGAATGACTCGATTCACAGTTATGGCCCGAAAGATCTCCATTAGACCGTTGGGACTGCACCACAATGGATGAAATTGCATTGATTAAAGCATTCCTACCCGTTGGAGGGATCCATTACAATGATGTCTATTTATCCCATCAAGAGTGTGCACTGTGAACACTTTTGCCAATTATGATTATTTGAGTTGATTATTACCGCATTGTGATTATTGAGACCTCTCCACCCGTGATGTTACAATGAGTATTTGCTCACTGACCTGAGATATCAGATATCGAGTGTGCATGTTAGACGAAATTAGCACAGTAGAAAAATCCATCAAAGAGATCCTAATATACCTCATGGACGGGAAGGTGATGTTTGTAGGCATCCAAGCCTCGTCGACGAGAGGAGTGCAAGCATCCACGTCGACTGCTCATGGTTTTGGACCATCCTGATTTGCGACAGAGAAACGAACCAAGCATTGTGATGAATTAGAGAATACAGAGCTCATCCCATCTATCCTACTCGACTACATCTTGCCTCTGGCTGGCGCGGTGAGTCATGACAGTGTCCCGAGGGACTTCGACTACACAGTCATCACTGTGTACCTCCCGAAGGGAATATGTGCAGTCATACCGTAGTTGGAGAGGATTTTGACGTTGAAGATCAACGAATATAACTTAGGAGACTGCAAGAACTATGGGATGCTCGCACCATACAAGTATTTGACCAAGACAAAGGGGAAGAAGTTGAAGATCATCCCCCAACTATGGACCATGGACATCATGATGTCAGTCCACCATCCTAAATGTAATGAATATACCCCACTTTGGAAGGAACTAGGAGGTTAACGCGTGTGTTAAAATCTTGCTGTCGTGCTTCCATGGAGGTTACCTATGGTTGGACAGGCATATCAAAGTCGATCCAACACTGATCCATCGGATCACTGGATTAAGCATGCAAGGAATAGACCCAAAATACTTTTATCTAGGGAAGGCTGCAGATAACACCCTTGTGTAGAGAATCAAAGATACCTATGGCGATGTGGAGAAGGGGAAGCAAGGCTACAAGGTAGCTTCCATTCAGAATGGCGCAATGTGCCTAGCCTGCCAAGTGATTGCTGGTAAGCTAGTAAGGAAGAACAAACCCACGTAGGTCACGGGGTTCGTTGTTGACCTCACGAGAAAATGCATTGAAGGGATACAAATGAACTAGATGAGCTACCTCGTCAACCGGTTAGAGAAAGACTTTTGTGAAGCTCAAGATCAAGGTTATGAGTTCCATTTTAATTGGCTACTGATCCTCATCGCCTTCATTGCTTGGGAGATGCCGGAAGGTGTGACCTTCCCTGAAATTGAGCCATCCGAACCCTTAGCTAGGAAGTTCACTACGCTCTGGTATTCGAGTGACATGGCTAAACAATGGCAGTCAAACGTGATGTTCCACACCTATTACTTGCAGTTGAAGAGGGATATTGAGTCTTTCCCTCATATGACGCCGAACACCCTGGACAAGTTTAGGCCAATTATGAAGTTCTGCACAGATAGACATTTTATTTATATCACTGTGCGTGGAGACAAACATAAAGAAGAGCTTCAATCCTACTACAAGCTCACAGAGGAGGACCTGGAAGAAATAACTAAGGAATGGCCTACAGAGCTCCTTATACCAGTCGACCAGGAAGAACTATCCGACCCTGACCTCATTGGAAGTGCTGTGGTCACTCGTGAAGAGTATGATGCACCCAATAGTAGCAGGAAGAAAAAGAAGAAAGATGTATAGGAAATAAACAACGCATCAGGAGAGACTGCATCAGATTCACCTAGCAGAGGAGGAGATGACGAAGTGGACAAAGAAGATAAAGAAGGAATCCCGTAGGAATCCCCTTAAAGAGGCAAAGACATCCAAGAAAAGAAAGGCTTCCCCAATGAAACCTACATCGTGGAAGAAGTCAAAAGCTAGTAATCCCAAGCTGAAGACTGTGCTCATGGTAGATGACATCGACCTCATCATCACCACCGTATCAGATACATCATAAGATATTTTACAGCTCAATGAAGAAAAACAAGAATCTGTGTATGATCACATTGAAGCAGAGCTTAAAGGAATACAACAGACTCTCCATTCAAGCTGCGCAGTGCCTACTGTGCCGTTCTTAGCAGGGAACATAGAAGTAGGATATGAGCCTGCCCATCTACGCAGGATATTAGATGCGATGGAGGCTTGCCTTTGTCGTGTCCAGGAGGAAAAGGAACATAACACAGAGGTCCTGAAGCAAGAAAAAGAGGAATCCATAGAACAATGCCAGGTTTCGAAGCAATAAAAATATGACCTCCAGGCGAAGTTTGCAGAGGATAGAGTGCAGATCTAGAGGGAGAAATAAAAGTTGTTCGCAGAGAAGATTGGAGTTAAAGAAGAAATCACTAGAGCACTTCACTTTGTGATGGGCTTAGAGTAGATGGAAGAATATCGAGTGGAGAATCAAGTGGGAAGTGTTTCCAAAGACATTCAACAACTCCAACAAAGAATAACAGAATTGGAATTACAGACAGTGCCAAAAACTCTGCAGGAAGTGCGAGATCTAAGAGAAGAAAATGCGAGGATCTTAGTTGAGAGAATCAAGGCATTATCTTTGGAATGCAAACATATCAACAGTCAAAGTGCGCATACATACAAGTGCCTTGCAGAGGACCCTAAGCTTAGGACACTGTAGTCACAACTCCATGAGGAAAAGCAACAAGCAACAACAGTGCAAGCGCAGTTGAAGCTATTGTCACCGGTCAAGAGGATGAAAAGAGCCCATGAAGAACGCATGGTTCAACAATAGGCCCATTCCGTTTAGAGCAAGGTCATGGAAGTAACCCAAAGACTCCAACCAGTGTAGGATGAAGCCTGCACACTTTTTGAGGAGATTGAAGGACAAGGTGCACAAATAGAAAAAGTAGTCACCTCAATTGAACAATGATTGGAAGGACCTGTCACCGAGAAGGTCATTCAGGAGTTCACCGAGAAGGAGGCTCTAGCCAAGCACTAGGTAGAAGCATCTCAAGCTAAGATCGATGCCTTCAAGCTAGAGTTACCTAGATCAGAGTGACTCGGGACGAGTCACATATGAGTGTTGGGGGCTTGTTGGCCCTTGACCAAGTTTTGGAGAACTTGGGTCACGTTTAGGGATGATTTTAAGGATGGAAATTTAGTTTACAATGTAGAAACCTTGGTGAATCTTACTAATCCTTCATATGTCAACTATAAATATTTGGCGATATTTTTGTAAAAATATTAAAATTTCTAAGTATTTTATATAGGTTTTATAAAATTTTGGCTATTTTTAAGGTAAAATAATTTTATCCTATAAAATTTGGGCGAATCATTTTTAAAACAACGAATCTCATTTTTGGAAAAACCATGGAAAATTAGCCCATGAGCGAAATTTATCCCCTAAAATCATCCCTGGTCACGTTTGACTAATTTTGGGACTTCGACAGGCTGGTCGAAGACAGAGCGCCAGGTGAAGCAGAGATCACTGGATCTCTCCCCCTTTTTGTAGGATTTTTAGGTTTAGGGTTTATGTAATAGGTTATGGGATGTCGGCCCATGGGTTTACCCATGCTTTGGCCCTTTTGTAATGTATAAAAATATAGCTAGGCGATGTAAGAAGGGGTCAGTGTGGTAAGTGAAGTAGTAGTGAATTTTTGTGGCTTAGTGCAGAGCTAGAGTCTTTGTGCATGCTATGTGTTAGGACTTTCAGAGATAAGTGCAAGTGATTGCAAGAAGGGTTTGTGCTTAAACCTATCTCAGGGAAGGAGGATTTGGTGAGGTGCGCACAGATATCCTGTCCTATGTGGAGTGGGTTCTTGTGGCTCTGTGCTTGTATAATTTTGTAAGAAGGTTTTGTGCTTAAACCTAGCTCGGGGAAGGAGGATTTGGTGAGGTATGCACAGATCTCCTGTCCTATGTGGAGTGGATTCTTGTGGCTCTCTGCTTGTAAAATATTGAAAGAAGACAATAAAGAAGAGAAGAGTTGATGGACATAGCCCCACACTGGGGTGAACCATGTATATCCTATGTTGTGTTTGCTTTGTGCATTATAGTTTTTATGTTGTTGATGTGATTTATGCTTAGTGCAGTGATATATGCTAGATGCATCTGATATAATATCTTAGTGCTTAGTAATGTGAATGAATTCTAGACCTGATCTATTTCTATATGCTAAGTTATTATATGTATTATATCTTGTTGAATACTGCGCTACTTTGTAACTAGGGTTTCGACCTGTGATGTGAATAAGAGTTAAATACTGATGAATGTTAACTGCTAAGTGATTTTTTAAGTATTGTGATCATAGATCTGTGTCCCAACTAGGTTGTAGACACTTGATTCCTGCAACCACCCCTGCCTCTACCTCAGGTGAGACTTCATCTGCTTCGCAGGTGTTTCTAAAAGGGCTGGTAGTTAGGGCTTTGTTGGTGCGTTGCTGAAGTGTTGAACCCTGGGTCTTCCCCTATGCCAAAACCTTTCCCAGTTTTGGGAACTAGTCTAGTGGAACATTTTTGTATGTCGATTTCCTATTGGGGAGAAATCCTTTTCAAAATTTTTCTCATCCAATGCACGAAGTATTCACTCCTTATGTTCATGAACCTTTTGTTTCCAACCAACAACTTGGAAATCATAATACTTATGGTCCGAGTGGAGGTTATGCCCAAGGAAAATATTTTGTGAGTATGAATCAAGGGGCTCCTTCCCAAGGGGATTCTTGTTCTTTTCCTTTCTTTGAAAACATTGGTACCCCCTTGATAATAACTTTGAACATTCCTGGATTGAATGTGGGACTACCGACTTGGTTGTATACCACTCTGAATGTCCTGAATTCTCTTTATGATTCTTAGATAAGAACCTTACATCATGGGAATTGAATTGATGTTGATCCTTTATCTTGTTCATTAGCAAAGTCTACTTCTCCTCTTTTTTCCTCATTTGGTAAAAGTCTGGATGCTAGTAACCATTAGTCTAAAATGAATAGAAAGAGGAAGAATAATAATAATAAGTCACTAAACTATGCATGTCATGTTGGAGACATGCAACCAACCTTTGTGAGTCAAGATGGGGGAAAGAAACCATCCTATGAATGTCATGATGGGGGCACGATTCCAGTCACTGCGATTCATACTGGAGATAGGTAAACAACCTCTGCAAGTCATGTTGGAGACATGAAAATAGATGCTTCAAGTCAAGATGGGGGCTGAACTTCAATCCCTACAATTCATACTAGATTTAACCAACCAATCATTGCAAGTCATGCTATAGGAAACCTACCAAACAATAAAAGTCATGCTAGGGACATTGATACAACTACAAAATCTAGAAAAATAGGACATAAGCTGAAGTTTCCTTGTAAAACTTGTAAGGGAGATCACCTTACTCATATATGCCCAACTATTCCTGAGGTACTAAGAGTGTTGTCCTTGTATGAAGTCCCTTATGATCTTGAGTCACCTTTGGTTTCCAAAAAACCCACTCAACCATTTCTTACTAAAGTTTTCAATCCGATGCAATCTTCGGATGATCTCACTATTCTTTTAGGGGGTGACGTGTCTGTTGACCATGTTTTCTTGCAACCTTTTCAACCGACGATTGATGAAGTGGTCACGTCGATGAAATCTTTGGTTGATCAAACTCTTCTCTTGGAAAGTGACGAGTCTACCAAAATGGTTGCATCATTGCAATATTCATTTGATCCAACTCTTCTTTTGGGGAGTGATGTGTCTTTCAACCATGTATTTAGCATTTCCAGTTCAATACCTTCTCAACAAGGGGAATTTCCGCTCATTTCGAGCATGATCCCTCCAAATTATAGGATAGTTTCCTTTGATTGGAGTAATCTTGTTGAGCCTCACTTTCCTTCTTATATACCCTTCCAAATTAGGGTTGAATTTAATTCAAAAAACATTTATTGATGTATTGTAGATGAAGGAGAATCTACGAGAATTTTATCCTCCTCTGCTTGTAAAGATTTGGGTTCTTCCATGCTTGTGTCAACTGTCAGTGAGATATCAGATTTTGACAAAAGACATAATGAATATTTGGGGATTCTTCCTCACTTTCTTAACATGTTAGGTGGGAAGACTGTCCTAGTCAATATGTTAGTGGTGCAAGGACCTTTAGAATTCAATATGCTTCTTGGGTGTGATTATGTATAAAATATGAATGTTGTGGTGTCAACTCTCTTTTAGGTGATGCATTTTCCTCACAACTGAAGACTTGTCACTATTGATAATATTTCATATGATAATCACCATCCTAATTTGAATTTAGTTCATGTTTCCCCTTTGTATGTTCCTATTATTTGAGTATACTCTCCCTTTCCATGGGTGAATTATGTGGAATCATATCCTTATTGTTCAATTGATTATGGGAGGGAGCCTTTACTATCATCTTTTCCTTATTGAGACAAGCTATCAACGCTGATCATGTGATTTATCCAATCAGGGTATGAAATCCCTTGCTTTCCCCTATTGTCTCGAGTGATATTGATTTTCCTCTTGAGTATGATATTATTGTTTGTGATACCTCAACCCTTGGTATTTATGATCCTTGAATCCCAGTTTACATGTTTTCTCGGATGATAAATTTCCTTCAGATGAGGCTGTCCTTGAAGGAATGATTATAGATGGTAGACCATGGGAAGACATGCATTATAGATTGTTCTTTCTTCCTGAACTAGAAAATTCATAGGTTGAATATCGAAGAAATTGTTGGATAGTTGGTTTTCATTTATGTCAACACGAAATAGGTATCATTGATGTCAACATAAGTGATGGCTTTATTTGGAAAAGTCTCCAAAGTGTTCCCCTTATGGTGTAGCTCTAAGCATGGCCCTTATGGGAAGATGCTTTGAAGAAGTATACAAGAATCCCTAGAAATGTGGTTATGGAAACCAAAGTTGATTGAGGAAATAGGGACATAAACGATAATGTAAATGCATGAAATCCATTCATAAATGGATAGTACTCATGATTCCATTTCCGGTGATAGGATGTACAACACGTGGTTCCTGACAGTTAAGGAGTTATGAGGTCATGAAGTTGGAAGCCCCAAAGATGGGTTACAAATACCCTAGTTGGTTACAAGTCAATTAATGAAAGAGTTAAGTGGTTGTAACAAGAAACCCCTAAAGTAAGGAAAGGAGTTGCTATCAAATATAGTTGTCAAGGGAAGAAAGTATTCCAAGTTCGTGGTCTGCACAGGAAACGTCTGAGCGCAACATGTAGAGAAACTCATTTCAGGCTTAAAATACAAACTTAAAGGTTGAATTTTGTCAGCGATGGAGATTCCAGGAGTATTCCATATTAACAGCCCCTGGGTATTCAGGATTTCAAAATTTCACGAAGTATACAACCATGATAAAGGATGAAGCCCCTGAAGCACATCTCAGCCGTCGATTCGAAAATGGAAGATCTGATCCATTGATTTGAAGAGAGTAGATTTGAGTCGCTGATCGTAAATCCTCACCCAAGATCATAAGATCAATGACCACAATCCATTGCAGGGATGCGACGTGCTCAGGCAATAATTTTCTTGATCGGTCCCCCAATTGAAGCCGTGGTTTGAAAAAAGTAATACGTGGCAAAAGGTGGTGGATTGTGGGCTCAAAAGCGGTGTGAGTCCAAACCACCTTTGAGCGGCCCCACAATCATGTGTTTATATAGCATCCTATCTGAGAGAAATGTGTGGCCACCCCCTAGGCATTAAGCCGCGTTTCAATCCCGAGAAAAGGCAGTTAATGAAGTAAGGCGACAGTTGAGACATCGTCTCACCCCATAAATGGAAAGACATAAAGGACTGGTAGAGGAAAGTTTTCATCTGACAGGGGAAGGCACGCACAGAGGAGACTGCATGCGCAGTCTGAATGAGAAGACACATGCATTTGGCATTGGACGAGAAGCTCGAGCATGCCTCTGTTGGATTTTTTTTTGAGTATATGTATGTAGTTTTGATATTTTGTGAGGATCGATGGCCGAGCTACGCTCCCACATTGTAAAGTTTTTATAACGCACACTAGTTATATGGTTATGTAATTTGATCTGAGACTTTTGGTTTAATGAAAGTCAGCTTCTTGTTTCCATGCTTTATTGCCTCTAATACTGAATGTTCATGATTGAAGGATTCACATGGATGTTTATGACTGAGTTGTAATGGATGTTAGATTATAACCCGGTTATAGCATTTTCAGTCTCCTAAACTTCGAATCCAAGAATATCTTGTTTTCTGAGTTTTTCCTCCTTAGGCTACTGGAAGAACTGTTGTCCAGAGTAGACCTTTCATTTTCTCCTCAATTTATTCCTCCTTATCACCCTTACTACAAATTACTGACTAAAGTTGAATCGAGACCTCATTTGTGGGTGCATGTTGGTCCATTTTTCTGAGTTAAAATGATATTATCCTGAGCCTGCACCCATTCGACCCCCTTTAAAATTGTTCATTGTGATGCATAAAATGATGGGTACTGGTCTTACCTCTGCCGCAATCCATAGGTGACTTTTGGTGTTATCATTTCTGGCACCGTTACCGGGATGAATTGGAGATTTTCCTTGGGTAGAACGACAATGAACTTCTGATTCTGAAGGTGCATCATAAATCAGAACCTTAAAAGATTGCACTTGCACCTAGTGACTCCACTGAGGCGAATCCATTGTCTCAACTCCACTATTTCAGTGTGGGTGCTTTTGGCTACACCTGGTATCCCTTAGGAGAACACAATGATTAGATCCTATATTTGATGGTGAACAAAGACTAGAAACACTCTTATTGCATATCTTTCACCTGGTGACTCCATGATTAAATAATCAATTGGTGACTCCACTGGTTAAAAATGGATAAAATCATGGCTCAAAGGTTTTCTCCTTTTGATTTTTATGCTGTTTCTATTTTTCCTAATGTTGTCCCTACTATGGATAAATGGGGCGATTATTTGCCCATATTTAGAGAGCGTAAAGAGGACAACCCTGCTCAACATCTCCATGAGTTTCATGAGCTCATGCATCAGTGGGAGATACATCATGAGGATGTATTATTAAAAATGTTCATGTTCTCATTATCAGGGGATGCTCGTGAATGGTATCATTCCTTACCCCCTGCTAGTATTTCCTCCCTAAGGGAATTTCATGCAACATTCAATAGGTGCTTTCAAAAGTATTATTCCTCTGAGTTAATCTGTCATAACTGTTGTGAGGAGTATAGAGATGATGTTCATGACATATTTCATTCTTGCAAAAGCTGTGAGGATGAGGGATATCCCCTGGAGGAGATGATACAATCACTTTCTACAAGTATAGAGGAATTAAAGGCAGATTTTGCTCGCCGCTCTTACGAAGAAAATGTAGAGGATATTCCGGTCCTAGAAACAGATGTTCTTGGAAACCCTTCTTATGATGAAGAAGAGATGTCGGATACTGACCAAGAACAAACAACTTTTGACAGATATCCCAATGAAGACAACGAAGATCAGAGCTCTTCCATGGTTCCTGTTTATAGTGATTTTGAAACTGGTCCTAGGGAGGGCCATGAAAGAGAAAAGGGGGAGCCACATCTCTCAGCTATCTTGGCTCATAATTTTGCCCCTTTCAATTTCTCAGCCATATCTGGTTATCCACATTCAGTGTCAGCTATAAACGAATGGGATGATTATCTTCTGAGATTCAAAGGAAGCAAGCATGACCATCCCGATGAGAACTTATTAAAATTTCATGTATGCATGCTTGAACATGGCTTCTTTCATGAGGATGTCTGGATCAAGATGTTCAGTTTTTATTTATAAGAAAATGCTCTTGGATGGTGTCTATCTCTCCCTGCTGCTAGTATCCATTATTTGAAGGATTTTCACGATACTTTTAATTCATATTACGAGAATATTTACCCGACTCATATTATTTTTTATGACTGTTGTAAGAGCTTTTCACTCCACATTCTTGTTGGCAGCCAATTCATTTTTTTTAATTTGCCCCAAGAAGCTGCCTACACCCCTTGTCTCATTAACGACAAATCATCGTCGCATTCTGCGATAAGACATCGTATTCATTCTGCGACAATTGCATTTTGGTTTCGCTACAGTTTTCACAACTGAAAGTGTGAAAACACCTCTTTTGTTTCCTTGACTGTCATCGTCTTTTACTTGATTTTTCTGAAACACACTTGATCATTGGTTATCACATGACTACAAAAGTTCTTTCAAACTGTGTCCATTTCACTTTGATTGTTCAAGTCGATTTATAAGCCATTAAGCATGAAAGTTTATTGATCACATTTGATGCTATAAGGGTTGTAATTAATTTCGCTCCTATATGCTATAATCCTTATTGCTATGGGTTCTTGGCTTATTGATTATTTGAGAATTTTGGTTGCATTATTCTAAAAAAAACTTTGCAATATGAACATATTGAACGCGGAACCAAAACACTTGGTAATCATATGAGTTTGATTCGATATGAAATTACAATGGTTTTAGTTTCATAAAGGCATATCGATTGATCTTTGGGTTTCAATTTTATAAGTCGAATCGATGCATAATTTGTTATTTTGAACGATCATTGGCATGGTTGGATTAACATTGGTTTGATTGACACGATCAATGGTTTGTATTGAAGTTCGCTTGAACTGTACATTTGACAACGTATGGTGTTGGTTCTACTCCGATGGATGGCACGTTGATATGTTGTACACCTATGTGGTTGGCCGATACTCATGGTTTAAACGATTTTGATTATGGATGGAACACCACTGTACTCAGTCATTAATACCTTACTTGGCGGTGGTAATCCCACCACCTTTGCACGAATGCAATTAATCCTTTCCTTGTTGAGCGCTGAAGCTGTTAATGCATATCAGTTTTGACCCTGTGCATCGTTTAGTTCGGATTCAAACCCTACCATGCACCGAAGCCATGGCTCCTGTTGTGAGGGCCGAGCCCAACGGGTGTCAAGCATTGTTGATATTTGATAGTGCATACAGCGACTTGGAAAAATATGGGTGGCTTCCATTTATAAGGAAATTCGATGGATATAACCTCACTGTGGCTCAACAATTTGCATTGTCATTCGATGGCTGCCGAGCCAAAGTTGGAGATGTCCAGCTTGAAATCACTGAACAGTTTCTCAGCTTGGCAACTAGTCTACCTATCATGGGACAGAAATGGTCGAAAAGATACAAGGTTGACAATGTCTCGTGGACATTGTT
>ML776853.1:1631545-1674493 GCA_009831015.1 Picea engelmannii | reverse complement strand
TGATAGCTTTTGACTTCTTCATAGATTGGATTGTTATATATGAATTTGCTGCATAATAGGTTTCCCTTTTGCAGGAATTTATAATCAAAAGACTGTTATGATTTCTTTTATGTCTTGTTTGTCCTGTAACATACTTCAGGAAGAATCATAGCCGATCCTTTGCGAGAAGCTTAAGGGATAAATGGTGTGAATTTCTTCCTCCAACCAGCTTAAGAAGCAATCATACACAGGGCAGACTTGGAGCGTTTCCAGGTTAATTAGAGTATAGTTTACTGTTTTCATTAAGTAGTTTAATATAAGTGTAACCTTAATTATATTTATATTAGATCGTTTAATTTCAGTAAATTATATTAGATTGTTTAATTTCAGTTAGTTTACTTTCTTATTCATAAATTATAAAATCAAAAAATAGTTATCTTCGCTGTCTTGGGACACCAAGCAAATAAGTTTCGCAGGTTTTATGCAAATCTGTAGATTGTATGTAATGTATATTTGTGAATTAATTGTAATTAACTTGATAATTAGATAGTTGATTTGAGTTATTATAATCATAGTTAGATTAGTGCAGTTAGTTAAGTTTGTTTTATTAGTTTCTAGTTTCCTTTACTTTAGTTAGATTCTTTCATTTAGTTATAGTTTAGTTCATCTTATTTAGTTTAGTTAGATTTCTTAGCTCAAATCATTTCTCTTTGGTTTTCTTAGGAGACCTTAGAGCGGCCAACGGAGCCGTTAAACTCGTCAGGGTGGTCCATTCCAAACGGCTTGGGTTATTAGACAACCCTGGACCGGTTCCACTCTCTTAGTTGACGGACGGTCGATTTCGCCCGTCAACAATTCTGTAGATGATAGAGTGTTCCTCGTGTGATGAGTCTGGTGAAGATCTGATTGAGAGAGAAAGCAAGGATGAAAGTGAGTATTTTGCAAATACAGATGAAAAGTTTTCTCTCTATTTCCCAAGAAGAAGTTCGTCCAGATATGCCTGATGATAGCGTTGATGATGTCATAACTATGGATGCATTATTTCCCCCCCTTAGTACACCTGCTGTCTCAGATTTAAAAGAATAAATGGTTGAAGAAAAGAATCAAGATATTTCTCTTTTCTCTTTGCAATATAAAAGAGTTCTGCACTCACCTACCACTGAAGAGTATTCAGAAGAAAAAAGCATAGGCTACCAATATTCTTATGAAAGGGAAAGCTCCTACCAAGAGTAGCATGATAGAGAGAAAGATCCATCCTTGGATACAAATGAATAGACTTATTGCTCTCATCTAGCAGATGTTTTCAGAGCAGACAAAGAAGAAAAGGAGCAACAAAAGGGTGCAGTTTATCTCCTATCCATAGCCTGTAAGTGAGCAGCCATCATCTGAGGTTAGTCAAACTGCATCAATGTCTCATCCACCTATGCCTACCATAGATATTCAAACACGTGTGAGCAATTGTGTGACAGAGCAAGCTGCCTTCTATAAATTTTCTGGAGTTTGCCACTTGGCCTATGAGCCTGTGAAGGAATACATGGAGTTGTATTTCCTTCATGTTTTGAATCTTCTCAACTTTATCCTAACATCAACATTAGGAGGAAAGTTGAAGGATGTAACTGCTTTGCTGTCATGGTTGCATCATCTATTACTAATCACAGATAAAGTGAAGGAGCTTCCAGTTAGGAAGTTACTTGAATGGCTATGGTGGAAGTTTGCTTTCACCTAGAACTATGTAAAAAATCAATTAGTATAGGAAAGTACATAAATAAGCTCCTTCAGAGCCCATGTATTTTTATTTCATATTTAGGATAGTATTCTTGTCGGCCTTTAATCCTCAGTAGGATGTTTTTTGAGCATGACTCCATAGCCCAATGTAGAAGGCGACTGGAACTATTTTTTATTAGCAGCTCGTAGGGAGCATGCCATCCCCTGTGGAGCCAAATGTTATCACATATAGTTGTTAATGGAATCAGGTCATCGAAGTTCATGGTCTACACAGGAAGCGTCCGAGCGTAGCATGAAGAGAAAATCATTTCAGGCTTAAAATACAAATAGACAGGTTGAATTTTGTCAACGGTGGATATTCTAGGAGCATTCTAGATTAACAACCCCCGAGTATTTGGGATTTCAAAATTGCACGAAGTATAGCACCATGAGAAAGGCCGAAGCCCGAAATCCCAAAGAAGACCTTGACCTTCGGTTAGAAAATGGAAGATCTAATCCATTGATCTGAAGAGGGAAGATTTGAGCCGCTGATCGTAAATCCTCACCAAAGATCACAAGATCGATGACCACAGTCCATTGTAGGGATGCAACATGCTCAGGCGATAATTTTCTTGAGAGGTCCCACAATTGAAGCAGTGGTTTGGAAAAAGTAATATGTGGAAAAAGGTGGTGGACTACGGGCTCAAAAGCGGTGTGAACCCAAACCAATTTTGAGCGGCCCCGCAATCACACATTTATATAGTGTCCTATTCGAGAGCAACGTGTGGCCGCCCCTTGGGAATTAAGCCACGTTTCAATACTGAGAAAAGACAGTTAATGAAGTGAGGCAGCAGTTGAGACCTTGTCTCACCCCATAAATGAAAACCAGAAAGGAATGGCAGAGGAGAGCTTGTGTCTAACAGGGGAAGGCATGCACAGAGGAGACTGCATGCGCAGTCTGACTAAGAAGACACAGGTGTATGGCGTTGGATGAGAAGCTTGAGCACGCCTCTGTTGGGAAATTTTTTGAGTATATGTATGTAGTTTTGATATTTTGTGAGGGTCGATGGTCGAGCAACACTCCTGCGTTGTAAAGTTTTTATAAAGCACATTGGTTATATGGTTATGTAATTAGATATAAGACTTATGGTTTAATGAAAGTCAACTTCTTGTTTCCATGCTTTATTGCCTCTGATACTAAATGTTCATTATTGAAGGATTCACATGGATGTTTATTACTGAATTGTAATGGATGTTATATTATAGCCCGGTTATAGCGTTTTCAGTCTCCTGAACTCTGAATCCAAGAAGATCTTGTTTTCTGAGTTTTTCCTCCTTAGGCTGCTGGAAGACCTGTTGTCCGAAGTATAACTTTCATTTTATCCTCAATTTCTTCCTCCTTCTCACCCTTACTACAACTTAATGACTAAATTTGAAACGAGACCTCATTTATGGGTGCATGCTGGTCCAATTTTTCGAGTTAAAACGGTATTATCCTAAGCCTGCACCCATTCAACCCCCTTTAAAATTGTTCATTGTGACACATAAACGGATGGGTACTGGGGTTACCTCTGCCGCAATCCAAAGGTGATTTCTGGTGCTAATAGGATTTACCTATAAAAAGTATAAATTCCCATGAAGGAGTCTTTATTATGTAAATTCACACACATCTTTATTGATTATCTATCTTGTGAAGAGCTTTTAGTCTATTGGAAAATTTGAAGTTGAGTATGAGGTAGAAATTCTGAGGGTGTGAAGGAAGGTCGAAGGTGAAAGTATTGGAGCTGCATAAAATGTGAGTAACCATATTTTTAGAGGTATCCATGGGTTATGGGTTAGAAAGGCATGGATGTACGCAGGCTGTAGTGGAGAAAGCATCGATATCCACGGATAGTAGTGGAGCGAGTTGCAGATATGTGGAAAGGAGTTTGAAGAAAGTGGTGTCTCTTGTTTACTGAATATGACATCCACCAAGTTGGTTTGTTGATATGAAAATTATATGCACCGGGTCTTGTTCATGAGTAAAGGTATGTCTTTTAAATGATTGGTTAAGGCTTGTATCATGGATGGTATGACACATGCTTGAGGCATATATTGGAGGCCATTTTGGTATATGTTTGCATATGTTTTGGTGTTATTGATACATGCTTGAGACATGTCCTTAGTACATTGTATATGGTTGTTATGGTTCATTGTTAGAGGAACATATTTGTGATAGTGGCATATATTTGAGGCATACCTTATGGTATATGGTATGATGCATGCATGAGGTACATAGTTTGGATACTTGATGTTGATATGGTCTATATGAGTATATCTTATTGATATATCAGTGACATATACAATGACAAGGAAAATGACATGTTACAAGTTGCTGATCAGTTAGAGGTTGATGTGATAGGGACATGTTGTATGACAAGTTGATTATTAGAGATCGTGACAGGTTGGATGATAGGTTGATTATAAGTTTATTATCAAAGGCAGTGAAATTATTAGTGGTAGTGACAGTTTGGTCTACATATATATTTTAGAGAGGTAGGATGGGGAAAGGAAAGAGGGTTGTATCTGCCTTCCAGTTGGTTCTAGAGAACACAGGGAGTTGGAGCTTCCTTTAGGATGGATCCTGAGAATTAGGGGATTGTAACCTCCTTCTGGTTGGATCCAGAGAATTCAGGGAGTTGTAGCTTCCTTTAGGTTGGATCCTATAAATAGGGGGTCGTAGCCTCCTTTCATTTGTATATAGAGAATTGGGAAGTTGGTTCTTCCAATGAATGTATTCTTTTGATATATAATAAAATCATTCCACGGTTTTCTCCCATTTGGGTTTCCACGTAAATTATGGTGTACAATGTTTCTATGGATGTCTATTATGCTTTGTTGATTTATATTGCTCATGATATATTTATGATGAAATTAATGATTACATGTTGTGGTTAAAAGTGATAATAAAGTGCTCATACTTATTCACCCCCCCCTTTGTATTCAAACAATTGGAATCATAGCATGTCCTTCAAGAAGTAATTTAACCACTGGAAGGAGATCATGGAATATGATGCAATTGGAGGACCCAAGTTTGATGGTTAGAAATATGACTTTTGGAATAAAAGGATTCAAACCTTTTTACATGCAAAAGGATTTGATGTTTGGAAGTCAGTAGTAGACGGATATGCAACACCAACCACTCCCCCAACTGACAAAGATGGAAATAAACTCAATGAAAACAAATCAAAGGCTAAAGGCACCATTCTGAGAATTCTGGATGATTTAATTTTTCTCAAATTTATGCATTGCAAGACCGAAACAAATATTTGGGATAAACTTCAAAATATTTACAAAGGAGATACCAAAGTCAAGGGAGATAAGCTTCAAACCCTTAGAGGTAAGTTTGACCAATTGAAGATGAATGAAGATGAAGACATTGCAACCTACTTTCTGTGAGTTGATGAAATGATGAACACTATTAGAGGACTGGGAGAAGAATTTGATGAATGAATGGTTGTTCAAAAGGTTCTAATATCTCTACCTATGAGATTTGATCCTAATATATCAGCCTTGGAAGAAAGAACAAATCTTGACAATTTGAGCATGGATGAGCTACATGGAATATTCACAACTTATGAAATGAGGATAGAATAATAGAACCCATTCACGAAGGAAGAAACAATAAAAGCATCCAAGAAGACAAAGAAGCTAAACAAGAAAAAGTCAAAACCATATTGTAGCTGAAATGATGATTGATAGGAAGATGAAGAAGTGGAAAACTTCATAAGGAAGTTAAAAAGGGGAACCAATAAGTACAAATGTATGCTTCCTTTGAAATGTTTTACTTGTGATGGTATTCATCATTTTTCTTCTAAATGTACTTATGCTAAGAATAAAGGTAGCGATGAAGAAGAAGATCCTAAGAAGAAAAAGAAAATTCAAAAAAGAGACAAGAGAAGGAACATTTTTTTTTTTCAAGAAAAGTTTCTACTCAAAGGAAGATAGCTACTCATCAGAGGAGGATGATGATAGTAATAATGATTCATAAAGGTTACTCTTCATGGAAGTATAATATGATGAATAATATTCTAAAGAAGAATACAAAGTCGATCTTAGAGAATAATTGATCATTTCGTTAGAAGAACTGTGGAAAGAAAGAAAGAAAAACAAGTCACTCAAGGAAGATTTAAAAAATAAAGAAGGATCTCAAAATTCCAACTTAGAATAAATCAAGTAGATAATCACAAAGTTAAAAATCTAGGTAGAAGAATATAGAAGGATTGAAGAACCACTAAAAAATTAGTTAGAAGTTAAGGAGAATATGATTGAAAGATTGGAAGCATAAATAGTCACCTTAAGAAAATATCTTCAGAAGAAAGATATGCGGTAGAATATCACCAAGATGTTTGATGAGATCATTAGCAGTCAAAGGCCATACTATGATAGGTCTGGGATAGGATACAACCATATGCATAATTCTAAATGTTCGAGTTCCAATACGAGAGAACAAGAAGAAGAAAAAAACAACTATGTAGAAATCGTCATAGGAACTATCAATAAAGAGGAATACATGAAGAATCAAGAAGAAAATCACAGAGGAACTTGACAACCTAGAAGATTCAGAACACAAAATCAGCAATCAACAACATCTCAAAAATAATAAGGATTCAAAAGAGTAACACCATTCATAAGATCCCCTACATCCAGGTATCAAAATATTTTTCTTGGTTTATGTTATTCTTGTAACAATTTTGGAAAAAAAGATACAAACTATAGAGCCTATGTCAAGATCAAAAGCAACTATGAAGGCTACTCGAACAACGATGATCCTAGAAAGTGACATGAAGCACAAAACATAAATTACAACATTTTTGGTTCACTAAGTAATGAAGTAGAGTGCTACAAGTGTAAAAATTTTGGACACATGGAAAAATATTGTAGAGTGATTGTTCCTCCAAGGGAATCAAAGAAGAATATCAAATAAGAACCATAAAGGATATGGAGAAGGAAGCATGATCAATTCAACAATGAAGAATGATCACTTGCTCTACAAAATAAACATAAGAAAAGTGGGTGGTATGTTGACATTGACTTCTCAAAGCATATGAAATGTGACAAGAACATGTTTCTAACCTTGAAGAAGGAACAATATGGATCAATTTCGTTTGGAAATGATAACTAAGCCATAATTATAGGTAGAGGCACAGTCAAGCTTGGAATCAAAGATGCCAAGGAAAAAAATGTTCCATTGGTCGAAGATATGAAGCAAAATCTTCTAAGTGTAAGTCAAATGTGTGATCAAGGACACAAAATTTTGTTTGACTCGAAAAAATGTGACACAAGGAAAGAAGGATCAAACAAATTGGTGGCTACAGCTAGAAGAACCCCAAACAACATATATGTCCTGAATGAAATTGGAAGGGAAAGATGTTTCTTAGGAAAATAAAATGAAAGTTGGCTCTAGCACATAAGAATGGTTCGCATGAACTTTGAAAACCTTGTCAAAATCAACAGAAGGGAAGCAGTGAAAGAAATGCCTGAAATATCCAAGCCAACAAATACTCTATGTGAGCATCATCTACAAGGAAAACAAACTAGGACCAAGTTCAAATCAAAAGAGTAGTCCACAAAAAAACCATTAGATATTGTACACATTGACCTATGTGGATTGATAAGAACGAAGGGATTAAATGGTGAGCAATAGTTTATGCTACTGGTTGATGACTACACAAGAATGACTGTAGTTTGATTTCTCAAGAAGAAGTCAAAGGCATTCAAACACTTCAAGATATACAAAGAGATTGTTGAAACTAAGATGGATTCAAAAATCAAGAGTTTGAGATCAGACATTGGAGGATAATTTATATCAAAATAATTCATGGATTTCTATGGCGAACATGGAATAAAAATACAGTTCTCAGTAGCCAGGACTCCTCAACAAAATGTTGTTGTCGAAATGAAGAACATAACATTACAGGAAATGACCAGAACCATGTTGAAAGATTCCAAGTTGAGTGACATCTTTTGGGCACAAGAAGTACATACAACAATTCATATCTTGAACAAATGAATTCTCAAAAGTAACAGTGATAAGACTCCCTACGAGTTATGGAAAGGAAGACCGGTAATTGTGAAACATTTTAGAGTGTTTGGAAGCAAATGTTATATCAAAAGAGAAAATGGAAGAATTGGAAAATTTGACTCCTGAGTTGATAAGGACATACTAGTTGATTATTCAAGCAAAAAATAAGCATATAAATGCTTCAATACAAGACTCAACATAATCACGAAAATCACCAATGTAATTGGAACATCCCCAACATCCAATTGGTCTATGTGACATAAACTTTTCCGAACTTTATACCAATTAAAACATATACACAAATAAACTCTTGCATAAATTTATATATAAAACTTAAAACATACAAATACATTATGCAAATGCACATATTCATATAGAATAATAATAAATATACACATGCAACACACACATGAAAAACCCATAAAAATAAATGCATAAATAATAATGCAGCATGTAATTTAACACACAATTGACACTTATCTTGGTAAAAATATCACCAACTGTGTGCATACCTTCCATGAAACTCCTAGCCTTATACCATGCTGCTCATCACTCTCAGTAGTGGGTCACCCCCGAGCTGGGACTAAACTCCACTCGGGTAAAGGGATTCCTAACCAGACTAATGTCTCTCAGAAAACAAGAAGAACTTTGTCACAGGTGCCGACTCAAACTAACAACCTATGGTCCCTCATTCCCCACATGCCTGTCCCACCCCATAAATTTTTCCGCTTCTCTGCTCAACAGTCCTTAGGCTGGCCCACTTCCTTTCCGAGGCTTCAACAATAGGCCAGACAGGAAGTCTCAAAGCCCTATAGTTGCAGTTTGACACCTTGGAGAAATCGATTCCCAACAATTCTCTCACCTAAAGAGAAATTGATCATGGGCCTAACAACCCACCTATTCAATATCCCATGGGCCCGAAAACTCACTTCTTCAGTCCATATCCTAATCTAACCAGGTACAGGTACATGGACATGTATAGGTACGGGTACCAGTACAGGTACAATGACAGGAATGTACAAGTATAGTTACAGGTACATGTATGGTACATGAAGGTATGAAGGGCAACTGAATGAGTGAGTGAATGATGATGGAATGAATGGGAAAATGAACTAAGTCCAAACTATATGTATGAATGTTCCCAGCTTAATGCTTGTCATATTGAGAACCACTTTGGCCCACTTGTCCCCATCCTTAGAACTTAGGATAAAATAATTATCCATACTTTATACTTTAAGGAATATTAATATAATATACCTTTTTGGCTTAAGCTCCCTTGCTTAGCCCCTTTTCCCTAACTTTTATTCCCCCCCCCCCCCCNTTCCCTAACAAATGGAGTTTATTCCCCCTTACTCTTTTATTCTGGTCGTTCTACTCGAAGCGATGTATTATATTAATGATAAGACATATACAAAAATAGGCTCACTGGCCTTTAGCATCTAGGCTCTCTAGCCTAATTCAACACATACGCCTCCTATCTTATAATAACTGGCTCACCAACCTATAAAACACAACATATACATAAAGGTTCCCTGGCCTCAAAATCATGTGCACTTAAGTTTGTTGCGTGCAGTATCCTGGAATGTGCACACTTCATCATTTTAGTGTGCAATACATGTGTGAACTATACCATAGAAGGTGCATGAAAAATGATATCAAACAAATCACCAGCTTAAGTACATTTTCATTTACATTATAGTTGGGGTTCGGACTCAGGGTATTATAGTAATTATTGACGAGACAAATGTATAGAAGGTCAAAGAAGGAAGAAGATATTTAGAAGAGCAGGATGAAAAAGAAGATCTAATAGAAGAAGAACTAGAAGAATAAGCAATAGAAGAAGAAGAGAAACCAGAAGCAGAGAAAGAGGAAGATAAGCAACAAATACCTCCCAAGACACCCAACCGACGAGTATAGAAAAATCATCTACTAGAAAAAATTATTGGGAATAAAGATGTAGGGGTTGAGACCCAAAGAAGAATATGTTCACTAGAACAAAGGCATCTAGCACTATTATCTGCAATTGAACCAATAAGTTTTAAAGAAGACAACAATGGTGAACATTGGATCAAGGATATGGATGAAGAATTGGATTATATATAGAAAAATGATACATGGGAACTAGTTCCAAGGCCAAAGAACAAGAACATGATCGGTACAAAGTGGGTTTTTAGAAACAAACTGAACGAGGATGGAAAGGTAACCAAAAAAAATAAAGGTTAGTATGCAAATGATATACTCAAATTGAAGGTATATATTTTAAAGAAACCTTTTCCCAAATTTCCAGGATGGAAGCAATCAGATTGATCTTAGCCTATGCATGTTCCAAAAGAATAAAGGTATATTAGATGTATGTCAAATCAACCTTTCTAAATGCATAATTAGAAGAATAAGTCTACATCGAACAACTTGAAGGGTTTCTACTATTAGAAAAGGAAGATTATGTTTGTAGGCTAAAGAAAGCACTGTATGAACTCAAGCAGGTCCCCAAAGCATAGTATTCAAGGTTGGACATGTATCTACAGTAAAAAGGATTTAGGAAGGGCATTACAGACAACAATCTCTACATAAAATTGGATCGAGACAATATATTGATAATTGAAGTTTATGTAGATGATATTATCTTTGAAAGCTATGATGACAAGATGAGTCAAAAGGTTGCAAAATACATGTAGAATGAGTTTGAAATGTATTTTCTTGGTGATTTGACTTTCTTTTTGGGATTACAGATATGTTAGCATGATAAAGGTATTTTCATCTCCCAAACTAAGTACATCAGAGATATTCTAAAGAAGTTTGGAATGGAATACTGCAAGCCCATAAGTACTCCTATGCAGATCAGTTGCAAGTTGAGCAAGGATGATGAACCTAAGGATGTAGATTAGAGACTCTACATATCGATCATTGGCATCTTATTATATGTGAAATTTTCAATATCGTATATGATGCAAGAAGTTGGACAAGTTGTGAGATTTCAAGAAGCATCGAAAGAAACACATGTTATGGAAGTAAAGAGAATATTCATATATCTCAAAGAAACCAAATATTTTTTGTTATGGTATCCAAAAGGGAAAGGACTATCTTTGGTCGCTTACACAGATGCATATTGGGTAGGTAGAATTGACGATAGGAGAAGCAAAATTGGAGAAAATTTCTACTTAGGTGAGTGTCTAGTATCATGGCTGAGCAAGAAAAAATCATCAGTATCTTTTTCCACAACAGAAGTAGAATTTATTGTAGTGACAACATGTTGCCCTCAAGTTATCTGGATGAAGCAGACCTTGTAGGATATACATGTGGAATATGACAACCCTATTTAGATACTTTGTGATAACACTATTGCTATCAATATCTCTAAGAATCCAGTAATGCATTCCAAGATGAAGCACATTTCGATCAAGTTTCACTCTCTATGAGAATAGGTTACAGAGAAGAACATCAATCTAGAATACATTGGGACAAAAGAGAAGATTGTAGATATCTTTACCAAACCTCTTCTTAGGGAGAGATTTGAGTATCTTTGACATAAACTTGGAATAGTTTCTGCCCCACATTGATCCACATGACATTAGGCACAATAAGACAGGGGGAGAGAAGAAAAAGACATGAATAATATGAGTAAATAATATTTTGAATGTTTTTCATATACATCATATACTTACACGAGGAATCACCATGAAGAGAAAGTAGAGGCGTGTAGGTAGGGGGAGCAACCCCAAGAAGAATTACTCTTTACAATTGATGTCAAAGGGGGGGAGAGAGAACAAATGCATGGAAAAAAATAGAAAGAATAGATGCATGAAAACATGGGGAGAGATGGTCATAGGGGGAGCGATGGTCACAAGGAGAGCATGAGTAGGAGCATGAGTGTTACCATGCCATCCGTGTTTCCATCAATGGAAAAGGGGGAGATTGTTGGAAAATTGGATGCTATTGATGTCAACAAGTAGTGGGTATCATTGATGTCAATATAAATGATAGGTGTATTTGGAGAAGTATCCAAAGTGGTCCCCTTATGGCATAGATCTAAGCATAGCCCTCATGGGAAGACTCTTTGAAGAAGTCTACAAGAAGCCCTAAAGGTGTGGTTATGGAACCCGGAATTGATTGAGGAAATAAGGACATGAAAAATAGTGTAAATGTAGGTAATCCATTGATAAATTGATAGTACTCATCATGCCATTTCCAGTGATAGGTGGTACACCAGGTCATTCCTCACGGTTGAGAAGTTATGAGGTAATGAAGTTAGAAGCCCAAAATATGGGTTACGAAGCCCCTAGTTAGTTACAAGACAATTAATGCAAGGATTAAGTGGTTGTAACAAGAAACCCCTTAGGTAAGAAAATAAGTTTCTTAGAAAAAGTATAAATACACATCAACTAGTCTTTCATATGTACATTCATGCACATATTTATTGATTATCTATATTGTGGAAATCTTTTGGTCTATTGGCAAATTTGAGGTTGATTATGAGGTAGTAAGTCCGAGGGTGCGAAGTAATGTCAAAGGTGAAAGTATCAAAGTTGCATAAAATGTGAGTAACCCTAGTTTTTGAGGTATCGAGGGGTTGCAGGTCAGAAGGGTGTAGATGTATGCAAGCTACAATGGAGAAAAACATAGATATTTGTAGATATTAGTGGAGCCAGTTGCAGATATGTGGAAAGGTGTTTGAAGAAGATGGTATCTCTTTTTAACTGAATATGATATGCACCAGGTTGGTTTGATACAAAAAATGTATGCACTAGATCTTCTTCATGAGTAAAGGTACGTCTTTTATACGTTTGGTTGAGGCTTGTATCATGGATGGTATGGCACATGCTTGAGGATGTCTTGGAGGCCCTTTTGGGATATGGTTGCATATTTTTTGGTGTTATTGATACATGCTTGAGACATATCCTTGGTACATTTTATATGATTGTTGTGGTTCATTGTTTGTGTCACATATTTGTGACAATGACATATATTTGAGGCACATCTTATGGTAAATGGTATGATGTGTGATTGAGGTACATTGTGGTGCATAGTTTGGATACTTGATGTTGATATGATCTATATGAGTAGATCTGGTTTATATATCAGTGACAGATACAGTGACATGGATAGTGACATGTTACAGGTTGATGAACAATTATAGGTTGATTATCAGAGGCAATGACAATATCAGTGGTAGTGACAGTTTGGTATACATTTATATTTAAAGGCGGAGGGATGGGGAAAGGAAAGGGGTTGTAGCCTCCTTCTGGTTGGTTTCGGAAAACACAGGCAGTTGGAGCTTCCTTCAGGTTGGAGCTTGAGAATCAGGGGGTTGTAGCCTCCTTCTGGTTGGAGCCAGAGAATAATTGAGTTGTATCTTCCTTCAGGTTGGAGCCTGTAAATAGGGGGTCGTAGCTTCCATCTATTTGTAGCTGGATAATTTAGAATTTGGTGGTTCCAATGAATATATTCTTTTGATATATAAGAAAATAATTTCGTGGTTTTCTCCCATTTGGGTTTCCACATAAATTTTGGTGTACTATGTTTCCATGGATGTCTATTATGCTTTGTTGATTTATACTGCTCATGATATATTGATGATATATTTTTGATGAAATTAAATATTACATATTGTGGTTAAAAGTGATAAGAAAGTGCTCATACTAATTCACCCCCCCTCTCAGTATTTCAACAAAAACCCTTGGTCTAATCCTAACAATGGGCTCTACTTAGAAAATTACTATGCATAAGCTGCAAAGTTGTGTAGTGGTTTGTACCATATTGTACATTTATGGTGTTTTTTTCAAGTTATTATTATAGGTTTATATATTGAATTTATTAACTTCTAAGTGAGTGTTGTTGGTCATCTTATCACCATTTAAATTTTTTGTGTAAAATTGATATTTTAGGGCTTAGCGAGGTGCTAAACCGGTTTGGAAGTCAGATAAATTTGGGGAAGGGTCAAAAAATGGTAGAAGAGATTAAAATTGGTGGAGGTGTTAAGTAAATCGAGCTCGAAAGGACATAGATTGCCATCCACCAAGATCAACGGTTGGGAGATATTGCGTAGTTTGAAATGACGCGAAGGTTAAAATATCTAAGTGGTCCTAGAATTTCAGTCGTGGTTTCCCCGTAAATGTATGTGGCATGTTTTAGTGTATTTCGGGGTGAAAGGAGGGTTGACTCAAAACCATCCCATCACACCCCAAAAATCATGTGTTAAATGTCATTAATTGAGTCTAATCCAAGGGCTACACGTGACAATGAAACTTGACGACGAGTCAAATCATCCCGAGAAACCTACTTGTGTACCATTCGTCCACATAGTGCCAAATAAGCGCCACTAAATTACCGATTTGATACTCATCATTGAAAATTGACAGCCGAACGTGAGAGGTCATTATCCCCATAAGGATTTTTTGTTAGTATCCAATGATTATATTTGATTGTGACTATTACTCAAAACCCATGTGAGATACTCTATTTTGGGAGATTAACGGCTTATTCCAGAACTAGATATTTTCAAATTGAATCTCTCGTCCAACTCATGTGCAGTTTGAGGGAAATAGTCCCATGTTTCTTGACAAACATGAGGAAGCCAAGAAGAAAGATTCAACAATTTTCAGCAAATCAGGAAGTTCGGAGAATATGACAGGATTATCAAATAAAAAGAGAGAAAGGCATGCTGCACAAATACTAACAACAAAATCCCATGCAAAATCTGTCGATGCGCCAAGATTAGGCGAAGAGATTAGGATGAATCCTATTATGAAGGATTTGATTATTAATGGATCTGTGGATGGATACAACATGCAAGTTGGTGTAAGAAAAAGGAAGAAACAACGAAAGGAGGAGGCTAAAGCTGGAACAGTCAAAAGCATTGAAGAAAATCAACCTAGTTGGCTTGACACGTTAAAGGAAGAGATTGAAAACCTAAAATAAAACTACATGACAAGGTTAATCGAGTATATTTCAGAGGATCTTGTGATACTGTAGACAGGTGTCATTTAGTGGAAAGATCCCAGATATTTCGATTTCTGTTTGTAACTGTTCCCTAGAAAGTAGGAGTTCGGTTTTGATGAGCTACTCCATCTATAACCGATGTCTATTTTTGGAATCTTGGAAAGAGTGATCAATTTTTCTTGGCCTCATATGTAATTTATCTATATATACGGTTAAAAAGATAAAAGAAGGGTTTGACTGGCTGGAGAGGGGCCTGCCTTTGTAGCATGAAAACTTTGTGATTTCTTATGAATTTTAATACAAGCAGAGGAAGGAGCTAAAGCATCAGAGGAATTGACAACTGGATCATAATTTTTTTTCCTGTTAATCATTGTAGTCGATTCTTATACCAAAACTATCATTTGTAATCATTATATTCAATTTTAGAAGATGAAATGTTTAAGTTCAGCTATTGTAATCATTTTCTAACTGAAGGAACTCATATTGTATAAGTATTAGAAGTTCCCAATGCATTAAGGGTTATCATAAGTGCAAGGGCACCTCCTTAGTTGTTCTGAACTAAATTGTAATTCCCTAGCACTGAATTGAATACATATGCAGAAGCTTTTGAAGTCTCTATGAAAAGATTCTAATGGTGGTGATATGAGTTTTGTCATCTCTCATTGTATGTATTTCCTGTGTTCTTTAATTCTATTTGCACTTTCTTTTGTTTAAATTGGATATTTTAAAATCTTAGAATTCATCTTGTGATGATCTCAGCTTAAACAATTTAAACTATGTATAATGCTTCCTAAATAATTCATAATTCATTTCATTAATTTATAACTCATCCTTTCTTTTTCTTCTTACACTCTGCAAACTACAATTTATAACTCATATTCATCGCCTCAGTTAGCCTTTATCCTCTAGAGAGTTCTACAGGCCAGTCAATGTTTTCATTCTATTTCAAAATTTCAACTCCATAGCCCTAAGTGCCCCTCCCCTTCCTTGCCAACAAATTTATAACCCCCCCCCAAACAAACTAAATCTAGCAATTGATCGCCAAAGAAAAATTAAGTGACACAAGAGATCCCTCTCTGAGATGAGGAGGCTAGTACCCAGCTCTAAAGTTGGTTTGTAGGTTACCTCTATCATTTTTTTTATCAGCCAAACAAATTTATAGAGTGCTAACATGTCATATAAATAGGACTTTGGAGATGTTTTTCTTTGGTATTTTATCATGTCAATCCATTATGATAGGTAATAATCTAGAAACTGACATATAGGTTATATTCCCCCCCTCTACATTTTTCATTATCCATTTCTTGGTTCATTTTTCATTATGATCAACCACACTACTTTCCAACAAGAAGCTTTATTTTCCATTTATAAGTGTTGTAATTCATGTGGTAGAGCCTATCATTGATGCGTGTACTATTTAGAATCTCAATTGCAATTTGGTACCCATGCTGAAGTATTTTCATAGGTTCAAGATCCCTCTTAGTCCCACCATGACTTTGTGTTGAAGCCACATCACTTCTTCTCAGTCTTCTCAGGCTTTATAATAAAAAAAAAGACAAAAAAATTAAATATAAAAAAAGAGGACGGGAAAAAATCGAGTTCTTAGTTTGGTAGCAGTAATGTCCCTCTTGAACAAAGCACTAAGTTTTGAATCCTTTTCTCATCCGATTGGGTTTTTAGAATGGCTTTAGGACAATGAAACTTGTTCATTGAGTATTTACTCCTATGGATGGTTATTCTTCCAGTCACTATGTAGAGCCTCTTATGCCTCCCATGTCATAGAATTGTGTCATTGTTCATTATTGAGTCTATGCTTCCCAAGTCATTTTTGTGTCATGATTTTGTTCAAGGTAAGTTCTAGCCTACACCAACCACTCCTTATAATTCTTGACTTTTCAAGTCAGACTTCCCATGTCAAGTAATTCTTAGAATCAACCAAAATCTATGTCTTATACTCATGCTAGTATGGAAGGTACCCATTGACTTCTTGCTAGTGCATCAACTCTTATCGACTCTAACACATTGCCTTGCTATTTTAACCTAGAGTAGCACCTTGGGCCTATTTTCATCATTCATAGGTTACCTTGTGATCAATAGAGGACAATCCATCATTGGTCACTGATTGAGCATTTTCCCATGTGTTCAACATCAAGACCTCTATTCACACTTTGGGATTCATGCAGTACCTTGGGTTCTGTTTTTCTCATTGGTGGAATTCCTCACCTTTGTCAATGGTTTTCATTATTGGCCATTGCTTAGAGGGTCTCTTCCATTCACTATTCCATATGGTGCATGAGAGTTACATACATGGTGATGTGTCTATCCAAAATTCCATTTGAGTCCTTTAAAATCTTTTTCCTTCTGCTGTTCCTCATGTTGGATGATGGGGGATTCCTTAATTCCCTCCCAACGAATATCTTCCCATCAAATTAGACTAATTTTCTATGAGATCTAGATATAGAGTATTTTTTAATACCTTGACAGTTGCAATCATCAATGGTAGGTTCCCTTGCTATTGACATTGGGAATACATCAACATCCTCTGATCGATAGATTCTACAAGTGTTTGATGCCATTCATTTTCACTTGATATAATGTACTAGGTACCTTGACACCCATTATCATTATCAGTGGGTTGTCTCATGTTTGTTAACAATATAAATCAATGAAATATAACCAAACAATTTTTCACTATGCTCGACTCTAGTTCATCTATTCACATGGTGTAGACTTATACCATTGATGGTATGTTTTGATGACCTTGGGTCTGTAGTAGCTTGCAATTATTCTCCTAACAGAATCGAGGTCTTCATAATAACTGGATCGATGTATCAAAATATGTTTTGGAGACCTTGGGATAGTTTTAGATTCCAACTATTCTCCTCTGATTTTGAGACATCGATCCACTGTGTATCTATTTGTGGCTATGATCTCTTTTGACATGGATCCACTCTGTACTAATTTTTCATGGCCATGATCATTGCTAATATACATATTTCATGGATCCACAATGTATTTTATTTGGAATACATTATTTCATCACTCATGAGAATGGGTATGCCCTCCTTGGGAAGAGAGTAATATCACACTTGATTTCTTCTATAGGTTCTGTTCTAGTCCAATGCTTGATGAAATTTTCTTGGGCCTACTATGCAATCTCCTCCTGGATTTTATAATGTATTTTGGCCATCAATTTCCATTTTGACCTCACACATTAGGGGTCATCTATTATAACATATTTTACCATATAATTTCACATATGCATTTTTTTGGCATGAATATTAAGCCCATTTCCCTCTTGCAGACTAACATTCCCCCAAAATTACTCCTCAAATTATTTAAAAAACTCACTCTAAGTAGTCATACACTAATTTTTATATGAAAATGCCCATACACAACTTTATATATGCTCTTTAGCCTTCAACAAATCGCATATGCATTGACACAAAAAATATAAAAATGTGGATTTTAAGGTAGAGTTCACAGGTTTCTCCAGTTCATTACCTCCTATAGCCCATGCATAACTAGTCCAACTAAATTATTGAAGTATAAATACATGTCATTTGGTAGATGAGAAGAATCATTCATTGAAGCATCATTATGATAGCAAATTTCTGCTGAGTTTGCCAATCCATTTCTTGAGTTTTTATTATTTTCCCCTTCATTTATGGAACCCCTTATTTCTAGTACTTTGCTCATCTATCATTTTCAATGGAAGAGACTCACTCTCTTTCCTTGTATTGTCTGGAGTGAGGTGTCAGAAGGTACACACAATATTTAATGGCTTGTGCGGAGGAATCCGAAGATCGGTTCTGAGGCAGTGCCACAATAGTATCATGTGATATATTTACATGTACTTGTTGTTCATACTTAATGAAAACTCTCTTTTCTGTCGCTATCTCATGTTATTGATTAATTTTGTAATTTCTACATGCATTTTATTATCTTGACATTGACATATTATTCATGGTTAGTATGTGTAGTAAGGAGATAGTTATTGCAACTACCTTCTTGGCAACATTTTCTCTCTTTGAGTGCAGGCTGACAAGGACAACATTGGAGCAAAGAATTAGAGAAAGGATTCACGAAATAGGTCTCCTTTGAACTTATGGATCCAAGTAGGTGTTGTTTTTCCTTATTGTTTAGTTAGTTAGTTACATGTTCTTAACTACTTTTGTCTATTAGCGTTCTCTCTTGGGGAATCTGCTCTGTATGATCTTCTAACACAAGATCATAGGGGATTTATCCCCAAAACATGAAGATGGGGTCCCAATCACAAGGTATGCATGATAAATATATATATTTCCTTATGGAAAGAGTAGAAATGTGTCTATGCACAAGCATCAATGAGAAGTCATCTCAGTTCTTTCATTCAAGTATAGAATAAGCGATTTATCAATGAATTTTTAGCTGGTAATACATGATATATAATCATAGTGAGAACCAATGCAATGAGATCTCCTCTTTGCAAAAGTAATATCACATATTTTGCACATTCATTGTGGAATTATATCATGTATTATTCATCATCTTTCATAGATGGATTTAAATAATTGTCTTCAATAGATGTTATTTATATTTACAATTTTTATGGCCAAACTTACATTGTTAATAAGTATTAGAGTAGGCAAATATTAGAGTTTTAAATAATTAATTTTGAAAGAAGTCATGTGAAACACTTGGGGCATGTCCATGCACCTGTTACTAACATGAGAAGTGCATTGTATGAATATTCATTCATATTTTCATTATGTGAAAAAATACAAAATATCCAACAAGTGAATATTATTGAAACTCTAATGTTATTTCATTTCAACATCAAAAATATTACATATGCAATGGTATCATGGATGATGCATGTAAGGAAACATGTGGAGAAAAAATGGGGCAATATGAAAGACAACATATTTTCATCATTTTTACACAGAATAGAATTAGAACAACTAATACATGACATTCAACCATTAATATTTTCAAGCACACACAAATTCATGGATACGCCTGAAGAATATCTATTGCAGTGCAAGCCAACCCAACCATCTCAATCCCATCTTGTTTGGTTCTAGAATGAAGTGATGGTGATGACTTCATATTTATACATCATCATTGGGGTGTGACACTCACTATCACTTGCTATTTTATGTATTGCAGTGCAAGCTGACCCAACCATCTCAATCCCAACTTATTTGGTTCTAGAATGGAGTGATGGTGATGACTTCATATTTATACTTCATCATTGGGGTGCGAAACTCACTATCACTTGCTATCTTAGATAGATAGATTTTAATCGTACCTTAGCCACAAATTATAATTACTTGTGATGTTTTCTAAATAAGTGTTTAATGTGTTGATATCATCCTTGCAACATATCCACATATTTTCCCATCATGGACATCTCTCTTCATCTATATTAGTTGTGTCTTGCATTTGTCTTAGTAAGAGTTTCATTTTCTACAATGAGTTCAATAGTAAATTACCTGAAACCCTTGAAACTTGTATGGGTTTAAACAAAATTAGGCTAAGAGGCAATAAATTTGATGTATCAGTGTTGAGTTTGTTTTGGGGATTTTTTTCACTTCTAATTATTGGAGCTCAAGAACAATAATTTTGAAGGAATTATTTCTCCCAACATCGATATTGCCACGATTTCTATGACAATGAAATATTTTTGTAGCCTTCAATAATATCAAAGGAAGGTTGGTATACCCTATAAACAATAATGGTCAGAAGCAAGAAACTATATTAAATAAAACAAGAATCATTATATCATGGTGGATACAAAGGTTAGGAGAACAAACAAATGGGTTGTGTTGGAGGCCATGAAGAAGCAAATCACTGCAATTTTAGGACTGTCTTCTGAAGAAAGGGTTTACATATTTTAATAAAAATTCTTGTGTAGCAATGGCCAATTTTAATTACATTGTGGATGACGACATGATTCCTCACAGGAAATTCTTGGAGACATTCTCTCACTTCATTGGAAAAAAAAGGTAACATAACATTATTCTTAAGATCATTAGCTGCATTATTCCCTTCCACAAGAAGGATTTCAACTTTCCTAGTTACTCAAAATTTAGTTCTAAAGAAGTTGTATTGTACCTCCCTGATATCGCTTATAATATCTTTGTGGATGTTGTAAATCAAGTTGATTTTCTCTCTAGCAATTGGTTTATGTCAATTGAACTTGTCAAAATTGATCTAGGAGGATTCACACAACTGATCGAAAATTTCCAATGCAACTTGAATGGGATCAAACAGACACCATATGAAAAAGTTATGGCCTTTAGAAGTTGAAAGGAAAAATAGGGGTGGAGGCTGACACATGGCACATCTAGAGGCTGACATGTGGCACACCCAAAGACTAACACGTTGCATACTCACAGGAAAAAACGTGGACTAATATTCAAATGACACGTGGAAAAATATGAAGCTAGCACATGGACCAATGATAGGTCGACACATGGACCTTCTAGAAAGCTTATGTGGCATTAGGCATGTGGTGGTGGGGTATTGCATGGAAGAGTGCATTGAGATTTGTGCACAAGGTTTTTATATGGGTGGTTATATATTTATCCCAACCATACATTATTATTCCAAAATGTATGACGTTAAACATGGAATTCAAATATAAACAATATGTTATATTTGGAATAAGATCCCACAAATTTTGAAACGACAAGAGTTGAACTCATGACCTTTCCCTTATAAAACTCCATGCTTTACCATTATAACACAAGTCTGTCCTGTGTAGAATTATGCCCATATTTTCTTATAAAGTGAAGGACCAACAATATATTGTATGGAGAAAAAAAACCATATAGCCTTTTTAATTGTGGGAAGAAGCCAAGGAAGGTAACCAACAATACTCCCGTCCTCCTAGAATAATGTTGACAAAATTGTTTTACAGGCAGAAGATAATTTTTGATGTAAGAAGGTCATTTTGATGTACATTTCTCATCTTTTTAATGGATCAATGTCACTATTGAATCGAATCCGAAGATGTTGCCCATGAGGGGTGAACTCCATTAACAACTTGTTGTTATTTCTTTCTTTATTGCTATTTATTCTCCATTTATAGCCTTTTTAATTGTGGGAGGAAGCCAAGGAAGGTAATCTTCGATACTCCTGTCCTCCTAGACTAATGCTGATTTTTTTTTTTTGTAGGTTGAAGATCCTTTTTGTTGTAAGAAGGTCATTTTGATGTATGTTTCTCATCTTTTTAATGGATTGGTATCAATGTTGAAGCGAATCCAGAGATGTAGACCATGAGGGGTGAACTCCATTAACAAATTGTTTTATTGTCTTATTTATTTCTATCTATTCTCCATTTCCTTCTTTTTAATTTCTCATTAAACTTTATTAAGTCCATTTAGTTAATAAAGTTGTGGGAAATTACAATTAGCATAACAAAGTCAATTTAAGCTCTAATTTCAGATCAAGTTGGTATAAGAGTAGGGTTGATCAAGGATTTGCAGGTGTTGGTTTTGAATTCTAACCAGGTCTAATCTCAAGCATGGAGAAGGATCACTTGAAGAGTACAATCTCGATATTGGTACGAGACACACATTCTAACAACAAGAAATGGAACTTGAAAAGGAAGAAAACCTCACTGAGTATGAAAGAACGTTTTGGAAAGATTTTTTTGACATGAAATCCATGGTGGAAGAGTTATACAGAGAACAAAGAAAGAATGGAAAAGGCCCTAGTCAAGTGAAAAATGAAGGATTTAGTGGTGACCCTCCTCCAAATCCTCCTCTTTGTACTTCTTCTCCACCTCCACCTCCATCTCCATCTCAAAAAGGGAAATCGGAAAAGACCGATTCCAAATTACCTTTGTTAAATTGGATGTCAAATTTGATTTGCCGATGTATAATAGTAAACTTAATGAATAAAAGATAGATACTTTGATCAAGTAGATTAAAGTCTACTGCAGGGTTCATAGAATTGTGGATGAAGAAGAAAAAGTCTAGCTAGCTACTCTTCGAGTGGGAGGCACAACGCTGATATCGTCGGAGAGTAAGATTCAATAAGGTAAAGAGATATCTTCTTGGTATGAGTTTACTTCTGCATTAAAAAAAGAATTCTACCCATTAGGACATATGCAACAAGCAATAATGGATTGGAAAAATTTAAGGCAAGGTAGAAAACAAAATGTGCAAGATTATACACAAGAGTTTATAAAGAGGGAATTAAATTTGGTAATTCCTCTTTATATGCAAGAAACTCTTTTGAAGTATATTGGTGGGTTACATATTTATTTGAGACATACCATTATTATTTTTAACACATCTAATTTTGATGAAGTTTGTGTCCAAGCTACTCACATTGAGTTAAGGGGAAAGAAGGTCCAAGATGACTTTTCAGTAAAAACCATTTCAGTCCATAGAAGGCAAGAACAAAGGAAAGGGTAAGGAGAAAAGAAAAACTACAATTAAGAGGGAATATGACATACCTTGGTGTTTTCAGATTGCAAAATGAAAGGACATAATGATGCCAGGTGTTGGAAACTTCATCCAGAACTAAAGACAAAGTGGTTCAAAGATAAGAAGGGTAAGAAGAAGACTACAGATATAATCCAAGAGGATATTGGATCATATTCAGGTGATGAAACCAAGATCATGGCCATTGTATTACAAGGTATATCTTATTATCCTATTTCTATATATAATACTTATTCTTTAAACATTGAAATGATGCCTGATGAAAATAAAAGAAGTGAGCTATTTCATATTAGAGTCATCTCAAAACTTACAAAGATTGATACACTCTTTGACATTGGTTCACAAGATAATATTATTTCTGAAGAAATTGTTAATACATTGGGACTTGAAACTAAGCCTCATCCAAAACCATATCCTTTAGGATGGGTATGTGAAGATTCTAAGTGTCAAGTATCTCAACAATGTAAACTCATATTTGCAATTACCTCTAAGTTCATCGCGACGAGGTAGAGTTATATTTTGTACCAATTGATATTTGTGGTATTGTTTTGGGAAGTCCTTATTTGTATGACACAAAATCTATCTTCTATAGGGAGGAAAATAAGTACCATCTCGAAAAGGATGGGATTGAGTATATTGTAAGAGCCCATCATGTGAAGTCTAAATTTTATCTTTCTACTATAGGAAAAATGAAAATATTGGTAAATGGTAGCAAAAATCTTGTACTCATGCGTGTAAAATATAAGTATGATGATAAATCCAAAGCTTTCTTGAGTCAAGACTTGCATGCCAATACTATAACTTGTACTAGTTCTGTAGTGATTCCTCTTATTTATTCTATTCCTATAGAGCATCCTTCTACACTTGTGGAAATTCTATTAGCATAGGTTACCTACAAATATTTATTGGTTGATGAAGTCCATTCAAATAATGTTGGGAAGTTATGCCAACTGTGAGCCATTGAAAATAAAGAGGCTTAACCAAAAAATATTGATAGTGCTTCAGGTAATTGTTGGGATATTTTATTCAATTCTGATAGTGAAACAACTAAAATGGTGGGCACTTTTTCTGTGCATAATATGACCCATTGTATATCAACTTAGGTTGCATCGATGATATGCATACAAATGGTTTTATAGTTTCACTGACTATTTTTGGAGTCAACATGTGAAAAATGAAAGTGAGGTCCTTAGGAAAGTGATGGATTTCCTTACATATAAGTCTAATATGGAAGAAGAAAATGCTATGTCCAAGTACTATGCTGATGTTCTTTGTATTCAATTGGTATTGCTAGACTCAAAAGGAATTGTTGCAGAACATGTGCCAAGTTTTGTGGTAGCATTGAGAATGTTCTTGGCTTATGAATTGATGAATGATATTTTTATATTCCCTGTTTGTGAATATGGTGACAATATTGATAAATATGCATCTTTGAATATACTATTTGTATCACGATGGATGGATACTGGATAAGTGAGGAAGTTGTATCCTCACTTTATTTCTGAATGAAATCAAAATTTTGGTTGTCCAAAAGCTTCTTAGTGGGGAGGATTGATCCAGGAGGATTCCCACAACTGATAAAAAAATGATGGTCTAAAAAATTCATGAAAATGTCTTCGTGTTGAAGAGCTTGTCAAGAAATTTCCAATGCAACTTGAACGGGCTCAGATGGACACCATATGAAAAAGTTATGGCCTTCGAAAGTTAAAAGGAAAAAAAGGTTACAGGCTCATACGTGGCACATCCAAAGGATTACACGTGGCACACCCATAGATTGAAGCATGAAAAACTCATAGGAAGACACTGGACCAATCTTTGACTGACACGTGGACCAATGATAGGTTGACATGTGTGTTGAATTTTCATGTGAGATGATATGTAATATTGATATATTATTACAATGATGAGTGTTCCATATATAGAGAACATATGGTGACCATCCATGATAGGATGCATCCTTTGGATAAAAATAACTACTTATTTATTATATATATTTATACCTTGTAAAATATCATGTCATATATATATATATATATATATATGGAATAATGTATTCTCGATGTTGTCCAAACATCAACACTCCCTCTCAACGAGGGAGATATTATTCATCATGCCAAACCTTGTCTTTGAAGTATACAAACTTCACCCCAGACTCAAGACACCTGTTTGTCAATACTGGGAGATGTTTCTGTCCCACCTGAACATAGGGGAAAATCCCTCTACGACTCTCCCTCTGAGCCAACTGAATCTCTCTGAGATTAGGTTCACTTTGGGTCAGTATATGATAGCATATAGCATCTCGAGTCTTTATCATTCCTAATCAAATCGACATGACTAAGGAAACATACTACACCTAATCCATTCACCACAGGTAATGATCCATGTGGATATTGCTGGACACCCACCTATTCCAACTGGTTCCTTGTGTCCATTTTTCCTAAGCACCTTTTGGTCGAGTCTTTGGTCTCTGTTGGAAACCAAGCTCACAAAATCCACTGCTTTCCACCCCTAAATCGATGGCCAAACAAAGGTCGTCAATCAGATGATTTTTCACACCCCGCGCATGTACAGTTCTAGGAATCCATGTACATGGGACAAGAGTCTCCCATATGTCCAACACAGTTACAACTGGTCTCTCCATAGTTCCACCGACCATATCCCATTTTAGGTGGGTCTGAGATTCCAACCCTTGGGACCCATTGATGTTGCACTTCCTCTTGCCACCACACAGACAGGCTCTTCCCCTGATTAGTCTGCGATCGAAAAAGCCACCATATTCATCGAGATGATTCAACACATCTGCCAACAGGTCCAAGAAATTTTGCAGAAATCTAATGCTAAGTACAAGCAATGCCATGATCAACACAGGGTACCACACCAGTTTCAGGTTGGTGACAAAGTCTGGTTACATTTGTAGAAGGATAATCTCACTTGCCCCCATCGTAAGCTTCTCCCACTTCGGTATGGGCCTTACACTATCACCAAGGCGATGGGTAGAAATGATTTTGAGCTCAACACTCCACCCTTCCTTGATCTGCCTCCAATATTCAATGTGGACCTCCTTCGGCCATATTTTCCATCGTTATTGGACACCTCCGAGATCGTTGAATAGATCACACCAATAGAGATCAAACCTGACTGCATGGAACAAGCATCCACTGACTAAATTGTGGACACACAGGTCAATGGAAATCACTAGCAACATATCCAGATTTATCGGGTTGTCAAGGCAGGACAAATCCTACACCAAGGAAAGTGGCTCACCCGAGGCCAAATCCAACAGAAGTTTCCTCACTTGATGTGGGAACTCAATGCAATGGAGACCGTTTCTTCCTAAGGGGGGAGGATTGATCCAGGTGTATATTGGTGGCCAACCACCTATTCCAACTTTCTCCTCGTGTCTATTTTTGTTCAACACGTTCTTCTGTAATACTTTGTAATTGTGGGTTTTACACTTCTAGGGATGTCTGAAGCCCCACACATCCTCCAGGTGGATACAATTGGCCTCTCTCCTAATCCAACTGGCTTATTTTGTATGTTTTCATGTCAGCACATCTTTTTGTACTTCTAGGGTTGTTTTGGGTCCCTAAACATTTTTTTTTCTCACCACACTAAAAAAAAGAACATATGGTGACCATCCATGAAAGGATGCATCCCTTAGATAATAAATAACCACTTATTTATTATATATATTTATACCTTGTAATATATATATATATATATATATATATAAAACTCGAAAAATGACTTCTCGATGTTGTCCAAACATCAACGATGTGGACCTTCTAGAAAGCTTATGTGGCACTGTGCATGTGGCAGTGGAACACTGCGTGACAATTATTATTCCAAAATGTATCAAGAGCTCATTAAGAAATTTCCAACACAATTTGAACGAGCTCAAAAGAACACTGTATGGAAAGGTTATGGCCTTCGGAAGTTGAAAGACAAATAGGGGCATAGGCTAACACGTGGCACATCCAGAGGCTGACACGTGGCACACTTACAGGAATACACGTGGACCAACATTTGACTAACACATGGACCAATAATAAATCGACACCTGGACCAACCTTTGACTAACAGATGGACCAATGATAAATCGACACGTGGGCCTTCTAGAAAGCTTATGTGGCACTAGGCATGTGGCGGGGAAATTTTTCATGGCAAGAGTTGAACTCGTGACCTTTCCCTTATAAAATTCCATGCCTTACCATTGTACCACAGGTTTGGCCTATGTATAATTATTCCCAAATTTTCTTATAAAGTGAAGGATCAACAATATATTGTATGGAGAAAAAAAGCCATATAAAGAGGGAATTAAATTTGGTAATTCCTCTTTATATGCAAGAAACTCTTTTGAAGTATATTGGTGGGTTACATATTTATTTGAGACATACCATTCTTATTTTTAACCCAACTAATTTTGATGAAGTTTGTGTCCAAGCTACTCACATTGAGTCAAGGGGAAAGAAGGTCCAAGATGACTTTTCAGTAAAAACCATTTCAGTCAGTAGAAGGCAAGAACAAAGGAAAGGGTAAGGAGAAAAGAAAAATTACAATTAAGAGGGAATATGACATACCTTGGTGTTTTCACATTGCAAAATGAAAGGACATAATGATGCCAGGTGTTGGAAACTTCATCCAGAACTAAAGACAAAGTGGTTCAAAGATAAGAAGGGTAAGAAGAAGACTACAGATATAATCCAAGAGGATATTTGATCATATTCGGGTGATGAAACCAATATCATGGCCATTGTATTACAAGGTATATCTTATTATCCTATTTCTAGATATAATACTCATTCTTTAAACATCGAAATGATGCCTGATGAAAATAAAAGAAGTGAGCTATTTCATATTAGAGTCATCTCAAAACTTACAAAGATTGATACACTCTTTGACAATGGTTCACAAGATAATATTATTTATGAAGAAATTGTTAATACATTGGGACTTGAAACTAAGCCTCATCCAAAACCATATCCTTTAGGATGGGTATGTGAAGATGCTAAGTTGCATCTATCTCAACAATGTAAACTCATATTTGCAATTACCTCTAAGTTCATCGTGATGAGGTAGAGCTATATTTTGTACCACTTGATATTTGTGGTATTGTTTTGGGAAGTCCTTATTTCTATGACACAAAAACTATCTTCTATAGGGAGGAAAATAAGTACCATCTCGAAATGGATGGGATTGAGTATATTGTAAGAGCCCATCATGTGAAGTCTAAATTTTATCTTTCTACTATAGGAAAAATGAAAATATTGGTAAATGGAAGCAAAAATATTGTACTCATACGTGTAAAATATAAGGATGATGATAAATCCAAAGCTTTCTTGACTCAAGACTTGCATGCCAATACTATAACTTGTACTAGTTCTGTAGTGATTCCTCTTATTTATTCTATTCCTATAGAGCATCCTTCTACACTTGTTGAAATTCCATTAGCATAGGTTACCTACAAATCTTTATTGGCAGATGAAGTCCATTCAAATAATGTTGGGAAGTTATGCCAACTATGAGCCATTGAAAATAAAGAGGCTTAACCAAAAAATATTGATAGTGCTTCAGGTAATTGTTGGGATATTTTATTCAATTCTTATAGTGAAACAACTAAAATGGTGGGCACTTTTTCTGTGCATATAATGACCCATTTGATATCAACTTAGGTTGCATTGATGATATGCATACGAATGGTTTTATTGTGTCATTGACTATTTTTGGAGTCAACATGTGAAAAATGGAAGTGAGGTCCTAAGGAAAGTGATGGATTTCCTTACATGTAAGTCTAAGATGGAAGAAGAAAATGCTATGTCCAAGTACTATGCTGATATTCTTTGTATTCAATTGGTATTGCTAGACTCAAAAGGAATTGTTGCAGAACATGTGCCAAGTTTTGTGGTAGCATTGAGAATGTTCTTGGCTTATGAATTGATGAACACGATTTTTATATTTCCTGTTTATGAATATGGTGACAATATTGATAAATATGCATATTTGAAGATACTATTTGTATCACGATGGATGGATACTGGATAAGTGAGGAAGTTGTATCCTCACTTTATTTCTGAATGAAATCAAAATTTTGGTTGTCCAAAATCTTCTTAGTGGGGATGATTGATCCAGGAGGATTCCCACAACTGATCAAAAAATTATGGTCTAAAAAATTCAAGAAAATGTCTTCGTGTTGAAGAGCTTGTCAAGAAATTTCCAATGCAACTTGAACGGGCTCAGATGAACACCGTATGAAAAAGTTATGGACTTCGAAAGTTAAAAGGAAAAAAAGGGTAGAGGCTGATACGTGGCACATCCAAAGGATTACACGTGGCACACCCATAAACTGAAGTATGACAAACTCACAGGAAGACACTGGACCAATCTTTGACTGACACGTGGACCAATGATAGGTTGACATGTGTGTTGAATTTTTATGTGAGATGATATGTGAGATTGATATATTATTACAATGATGAGTGTTCCATATATAGAGAACATATGGTGACCATCCATGACAGGATGCATCCCTTGGATAAAAATAACTACTTATTTATTACATATATTTATACCTTGTAAAATATCATGCCATATATATCTATATCTATATCTATATCTATCTATCTATCTATCTATCTATCTATCTATCTATATATCTATCTATCTATCTATCTATCTCTCTCTCTCTCTCTCTCTCTCTCTCTCTCTCTCTCTATATATATATATATATATATATATATATATATATATATATATATATATGGAATAATGTATTCTCGATGTTGTCCAAACATAAACACTCCCTCTCAACGAGGGAGATATTATTCATCATGCCAAAGCTTGTCTTTGAAGTATACAAACTTCACCCTAGACTCAAGACACCTGTCTGTCAATCTTGAGAGATGTTTCTCTCCCACCTGAACATAGGGGAAAATCCCTCTGCGACTCTCCCTCTAAGCTCACTAAATCTCTCTAAAATTAGGCTCACTTTGGGTCAGTATGTGATAGCATATAGCATCTCGAGTCTTTATCATTCCTAGTCAAATCAACATGACTAAGGAAAAATACTACACCTAGGCCATTCACCACAGGTAATGATCCATGTGGATATTGGTGGATACCCACCTATTCCAACTGGTTCCTTGTGTCCATTTTTCCTAAGCACCTTTTGGTCGAGTCTCTGGTCTCTATTGGAAACCAAGCTCACAAAATCCATTGCTTTCCACCCCTAAATCGATGGCCAAACAAAGGTCACCAATGAGATGATTTTGCACACCCTGTGCATGTACATTTCTAAGCATCCATGTACATGGGACAAGAGTCTCCCATATGTCCAACACAGTTACAACAGGGCTCTCCATAGTTCCACTGACCATAGCCCATTTCAGGTGGGTCTGAGATTCCAACCCCTGGGACCCATTGATGTTGCACTTCCTCTTGCCACCACACAGAAAAAATATTCCCCTGATCAATCTACGATCGACAAAGCCACCATATTCATCAAGAGGATTCAACACATCCGCCAACAGGTCCAAGAAATTTTGCAGAAATCCAGTGCTAAGTACAAGCAATGCCATGATCAACATAGGGTACCACACCAACTTCAGGTTGGCGACAAAGTCTGGTTACATTTGTAGAAGGAGCATCTCAACTGGCCCCATCAGAAGCTTCTCCCACTTCGGTATGGGCCTTAGACTATCACCAAGGCTATAGGTAGCAATGATTTTGAGCTCAACACTCCACCCTTCCTTGGTCTGCATCCAATATTGAATGTGGACCTCCTTTGACCATATTTTCCACCATTATTGGACACCTACGAGATCGTTGAACAGATCACACCAATAGATATCAAACCTGACTGCATGGAACAAGCATCCACTGACCAAATTGTGGACACACAGGTCAAGGGAAATCGCCAGCAACATATCCAGATTTATCGAGTTGTTAAGGCAAGACAAATTATACACCAAGGAACGTGGCTCACCCGAAGAAAAATCTAACAGAAGTGTACTCACCTGATGTGGGAACTCAATGAAATGGAGACTGTTTCTTCCTAAGGGGGGAGGATTGATCCAGGTGGATATTGGTGGCCAACCACCTATTCCAACTTGCTCCTCATGTCTATTTTTGTTCAACACGTTCTTCTGTAATAATTTTTAATTATGGGTTCTACACTTCTAGGGATGTCTAAAGCCCCACACATCCTCCATGTGGCCTCTCTCTTAATCCAACTGGCTTATTTTGTATTTTTTCATGTCAACACATCTTGTTGTACTTCCAGGGCCGTTTTGGGGCCCTAAATGTTTTTTTTTTTTTGCTAACCATATTCAAACTGTAGACGAAGTCAAATTTTGATTATAGAATGTGTAGCTCTCTGAAATACCTTTCCAATGAGATATCACACACCTAAAACGAAGGTCGTATGCAAACTTTACGACCCTGGGAAGTTGAGGTACAAAATTACACCAACTTACCCATAGGGCCCACATGACTTTTGGCGTTTCACCTTCTAGGGTTAGGTTTTTGGATGTCTATGGTTTTGGCATTCATGAGTAATATCAAAAAGGCCTTTGGAGCCTCACTGTAATGGATTCTTCTCAGACGGATGCACGTAGTAGCCACAACTCTTCTTAGAGATAACTACCACTATTTGAGCAAGTGTTTCAGTTCTGTAGTTTTAGGGTTTCAACCCATTTGAGTATTTAATAGAAGATATTGTTCATTGTATATTTGTGTTATTCTTCATATCTCTATGTTTATTTTATTCAGTCTAATAATTTGTTCATTTCTCTCCTAAATACAGATCAGGTACACCTTTGTGAGTTAATGTCAACCCGTTGTTATCTGACACATGGAAAGCATCTCAAGCACCTCGAGTCCATATCACTCCTTGTCATTATCAAGGAAGGAATAATTCTGGTCCCATTTACCAAAATTACACCTTTTTGATAAATTCATCCTATCTCCCTTGGTATGCATCCCAATCTAGGAGAAGTTCTGTCTGATGCTTAATTGGGACATTGTAGCAAAAGGTTTTTCACACATGACACTCCCATGTGGAATTCTAGAGGCTAATCCCTCTAGAAACACTAGGGTCAACTCCCCATAGTGTGTGATGTCAAGGTCAACTCCCTTTATGTATCCTCATGTTCTCTCCACAAGGGACATTGGGCTATAAGCCCAAACCCACTTATCCCTCTCAGATAAGTGTCCTCACATATCAAATCAACTCAATCACATAGGAGTGTGATCTGGAGAATGTCTCAGGAAGCTGCAAATATCAACACTCCCTCTCAGCAAGGGAGGAATCCTCTACCACACCAAGTCTTTCATGGAAGCACTCGAAATTCATCTTGGTGATGGGTTTGGTAAGAAAATCAACAACTTTCTCATCTATAGGAAGGTACTGTACTAGTACTGCCTTCCTCTTCACCATGTCTTAGATGTAATAGTACTTGATCTCAATGTGTTTTGATTTGTCACGAAACACTAGATTCTCTAAGAGATTCACACATCTCTGGTTATCATAATGAATAATGGTGGAATCTAGCACATGTCCAAATAAATTTGCAAGGAGCTTGCGAATCCACATTGCTTCACGAATTGCCACACTTAATGCAATGTACTCTGCTTCTGTGGTGATCAAAGCCACAAAAGTTTGTTTTCTGCTACATTATGAAACCATGGAAGATCCCCAAGTGAAGCAACACCCGAAGGTGCTCTTCCTGCCCACTGTTCTCCTTGCCCAATCAGAGTCATTACATCCCTAAAATATCATGTCAATACTAGAAGTATATCTCATATCATGTCCAAATGTGCCTAATATATATCTCAACACATTCTCGCAACAATCCAGTGTGTTTGTCTCGACTGACTCATAAATTTTCTAATTGCACTCACTGCATAGCGAGTATCTGGTCTAGTGTTAACCAGATACATCAATGATCCAATCAGCTTCCTGTATAGGGTTTTATCAATCTTGTCGGAATTGAAAGAAGAAACACTTAGTTTCTTCAGATTCGTCACTCTTGGTGTATCCATGGGTTTACAATTCAACATCCTAAACTTATTCAGTATCTCAACTGTGTACTTCCCATACATGTGTATTGAGCAATAGAAGCAAATGTCTCCTCATAATATATTCCATCCACCTGAGAGAATCCTCTATAAACAAATATCTCTTTGTTCTTCTTGATGCTCCTGTCAGCTATGTGTTTGATCTTATATATCCACTTTGAAGTTGCTACAGATTTCCCTTTAGGTCTCAGAACAATATCCCACACATCATACTTCATGATGGACTGATACTCCTCTATCGTGGTATCTCTCCATGCTGGCTGACTAGATGCCTCCTCATAACAGAAAGTCTTAGAGTCAATGATGTGGATCATTGATTCAACATAGCACGAATATCTCTGAGGTCTCTTTCTCTCTCGAAAGGTACCATGAGGAGTTGCATGTCCTTTTGCCTCCTGCAGAGTTTTACGAGCCCATGCAGATCTGTTTTGACCTATTGCAATATCTTCTGGAACATGAAATGGAGCTACAAGATCAACGAGATCGATTGTATCAATAGGCTCAACTATCTCCCTTTGAAATGTTGGAGAGTGAGGGGGAGAAAGCACCAATTCTTCCTATCTCTCACTATCAATATCCATGTGAGATCCTCTAGATATCTTGAAGGATACCTCCTCCTCTGTCTCTACTCCCTCTGACACTGAAGGTATCTCTTCCTCCTTCTCTGGAGTTAACTCAATCTCTGCTCCCTCTGGATGTAGTACCGCCTCCCTCTCTGGGAGGGCCTCTACATACACTACAACTGCTGCCATGCCTGCTTAATCAACATATCATGGCTAGAATCATGTACTGGGACTATTACACTTTCTCCCTCTGAGTCTCATAATGTGTCTTTCCTCCTCTACTGGATCTATCACCTTAGTTTTTTTATAGTCGATCTTGACTGGATATATCCATGATCACTAGAACTATCTCTACTATCTGGTATGATCCAATCCTAGAGGTATACTTATCCTGGAGACTTCATGTCTCTGAGAATTATGTTTGGTAATGTCTCTCCTTGACATCATGTTGGAAGGTATTTCCCTCCATGTATGAATCTATGCATGAGCCAACTGGCTCCCTATTTTTAGGAGAAACCCGGTCCAAAAAAACTATTGCCACAACAACCATGTTTTTGTTCCCTATGTCTTTAACCATCACATTTATGGATTCTCCAAGTAGTTCTCAAAACATACTATCAACTTGTTCCCTTGGGGATGATAATGCTAAGTCATCTTGGACCATACTTGACATATCAAGGTTCCCTCATGAAACAAATGTCTAAGACATATCGAGGTTCCCTCATGGAACCAATGTCTCACAAGACATATTGAGGTTTCCTTGTGAAACCAATGTCTTGGTTCCTTCATTTGACCATCTGAGGCACATCAGGATGAAGTCTACATTCCCTCCTAATAGTCCATACAGGACCCTCTAGGGAGAATGTCTCATGATGTGGCCTCAAACATCTCTAGGACACATCGAAGTTCCCTCATGGAACCAATTTCCCCCAAGACATGTCAAGGTTTCCTTGTGAAATCAATGTCTTTGACATTTGTTCCTTCATCTGACCATCTGAGGCATGTCAGGATGAAGTCTACATTCCCCCCTACTAGTCCACATATGACCCTTCAGGGAGAATGTCTCATTATTCTGCCTCAAACATCAACACATTGACACAAGTTTCATGTGATCTCGACTAAGATTTAAAGCGTTCGTACCCATACATCTTGGGTAGAATACAACAATGGTGAGCCATCTCCAGGAGATAATCTCCCACCTCGCTAAGATGAAAATCCATTGCACGGAAACAACAATGCCCCTTAACTAGTCAAATCCATCATCCTCTAGTATTACGATTTCTCTTACCATAATCCATCCTAGTATAGAAAACCCTAGGAAAAACACAACACAAGTCACGATGAGGAAACCCATGGAAGAGATCGGAAAGGATTGGGCGATGATGTATTGAGGTTGGTGGGTCCTTGTCGTGATCCATGACCGCATTGTGTGCTATTTGACTGCTTCTCACCAAACCATAGATCGAGGATTTCAGTGATCCGATCTAGATAATAGCACGACAATTCTCCGAGCCACTATATCATGAATTCTCTTTTTAGAAAAAAAAACATATCCTAGAAGGAGGATGAGGAGCACACAAATCATTATATGAATAATCAAATAGAAAACTATCAAAGAATTCCACGGTATGTGATCATTGATCAAACATATGATCACTACATAAATCTCATCAGACAGGTGAATGAGGACACCTATGGCATTGATAGCCAAGGCCAACATGTCGTTCCACACATTGTAGTGCCCGAGTGGCCGTCGTCGGCCACCATGTTTCCAATGAAGATGCATGTAACAACCCTTGTGACAACACTTCTGGTGAGTGCCAGGAACATGTTAGAAAAAATCTCCTGGGACATTTTTCTAGCAGACTGTATTGCATTTCCTTGGCTAGAAGATAGGTTAGCATGGAAAATCCTAGGATTAGAAGATTAGGTTCATGATGGTCTTCTTGAATACATAAAATCACTCTGCCTTTCTTGAAGCCAAAGATGGTGCCCTTAATTGTCGGGCCAAGGGAGCATTCCGAGTTGTCATGGCCTTCAACAGAGCCATCGGTCATGGATTGGTAGGATGAACCAAAACAAGTGACCATAAACTCCAACAAATATCTCAAAGATCTCCAACAATGAACATCCTTCTCACATTCCACATATGTCGTCTGATCTATGATCTCCATTGTAATTTTTTGAAGGAATATGCTTCCGTGTAACAAAACGTAAGCTATCTCTCTCATTTTCCTGGGCTCTCCCACGAGGGAGTCAAGCCCAATCCCTCTCTGATGCCATGTTGAATTTTTATGTGAGATGATATATGTGAGATTGATATATTATTACAATGATGAGTGTTCCATATATAGAGAACATATGGTGACCATCCATGAAAGGTTGCATCCCTTAGATAATAAATAACTGCTTATTTATTATATATATTTATACCTTGTAAAATATAATGTCATATATATATATATATATATATATATAACTCGAAGAATGACTTCTCGATGTTGTCCAAACATCAACAATGTGGACCTTCTAGAAAGCTTATGTGGCACTAGGCATGTGGCGGTGGAACACTACGTGATAATTATTATTCCAAAATGTATCAAGAGCTCATTAAGAAATTTCCAACACAATTTGAACGAGTTCAAAAGGACACCGTATACAAAGGTTATGGCCTTTGAAAGTTGAAAGAGAAATAGGGACAAAGGATGACACATGGCACATCTAGAGGCTGACACTTGGCACACTTACATGAAGACACGTGGACCAACCTTTGACTAACACATGGACCAATGATAAACCGACACGTGGGCCTTCTAGAAAGCTTATGTGGCACAAGGCATGTGGCGGGGGAATTTTTCATGGCAAGAGTTGAACTCGTGACCTTTCCCTTATAAAACTCCATGCCTTACCATTGTACCACAGGTTTGGCCTATGTAGAATTATTCCCAAATTTTCTTATAAAGTGAAGGATCAACAATATATTGTATGGAGAAAAAAAGCCATATAGCCTTTTTAATTGCGGGAAGAAGCCATGGAAAGTTATGAACAATACTCCTGTCTTCATAGAAGAATATTGAAGACAGTTTTGCAGGTTGAAGATCCTTTTTTATGTAAGAAGCCCATTTTGATGTACTTTTCTCATCTTTTTAATGGATCGGTACCACTATTGAGGGGTGAACTTTGTTAACAACTTGTTGTTATTGTCTTCTTTATTCTTGTTTATTCTCCATTTCCGTCTTTTTAATTGCTCATTATACTTTATTAAGTCCATTTAATTAATAAAGTTGAGGGAAATTGCAATTAGCATAACAAAATCAATTTAAGCTCTAATTTTAGATCAAAAAATTTGTTTATTAAAATCCGTTCACTTTTTCCACTAGTGGGAATCTTCATTTGCATGTGTGTAGACAATCTAGATGCACCAACATGTGAGGATAAGAGGACACGTTGTCAAATCACAAGAAAAACCATATGTATTTACATCATTTCCTTGAGCATATAAGCACACGATATTTGAAATCACCACTTCTTAAAATTAGATAACCTCTACAAGCTAGAAATAATGTTTGACACAAAATGTTCATGGCAAGTACATAAAAAAAACCTAAAATTTATGTTTCATATAATATAAGCTTAAAATGTATAGTACTAGTGTTGAATTATTACATCAATATATATATTCAAATCCTTCATCATAGTGAAGGATTAATACTTTAATATTTATGGACTAAAATATTTTATATTAATATATAAACTATGCACGTTTCATATAACTTATATTTTATCTCAATTAATAAATCTAAACTTAGTTTATAAACTTACTTTGTTTGTTTTCAATAATTAGATCATATGTAAAGGTGAGGAGAGGAGGAGATACCCACAATGAAAATTAATAAATATGCATACTAGTTTATAAACTTACTTTGTTTGTTTTCAATAATTAGATGATATGTAAAGGTGAGGAGAGGAGGAGATACCCACAATGAAAATTAATAAATGTGCATACAATGGCCAAGAACTTATAAATTTCGACCCATTAAAATCAATTCAAAGATATGGGATAGATACCTTTTAATATTTTGAAATATTTGTACTTTAAATAAATTTATAGAGAAATATATTCATACATCAAAGTTAATGTTGTCACATCATTACTTTTCAATCATAAAAAATCAAATAATAATATATAAAAATTAAAATATAATTTTATTTTCAATTAAATAAAATTAATATATAATTTTTATACAACTACATAACTATGATAGTATTTTGAAATATGATAATGTCACATATCACATATTGTAAGGTCTTCTCTTATAGTTTAAGAGGAGCTTCAACTACTTGCTATCAGATTCGGCCTCCACTTTTATTTAATGAAAAATTTGTTTCTAAATAACAGAGCAGCAACTGCGGCAGATGCATAAAAGATTGTATTCGGTGCTCCTTGAGTGGCCCTCTCCTTGTCAATGTAGCCACAACAGGGATTTCTACTGTCACAATTAGTGTTTCTCTTCTGTATGTTGCCACCGGATGTATAGATATTTTTCGGACAAACCTGTGGAATTCCTCGCGATCGATTTCCTTATTTTTGTCCAAATCATATTCCTGCATGCAGTTGGTATCCACCCATTTTTAAATTTCAGTTCTGCAGAATCCTTATCAAGTTATTTTCTAGTTTTAATTTGTTTTTTTGATTTGTTTTGAGGCGACAGTTGAGACCTCATCTCACCCCATAAATGGAAAGCCAGAAAGGACTAGAGGAGGAGAGATTGTGTCTAACAAGGGAAGGCATGCGCAGAGGAGACTGCATGTGCATTCTGACTGAGAAGACACAGGTGTATGGCGTTGAACGAGAAGCTCGAGCACGCCTCTGCTGGGAAATTTTTTGAGTATATGTATGTTGTTTTGATATTTTGTGAGGGTTGATGGTCGAGCTATGCTCCCACATTGTAAAGTTTTTATAAAGCACACTAGCTATATGGTTATGTAATTAGATCTGAGACTTATGGTTTAATGAAAGTCAGCTTCTTGTTTCCATGGTTTATTGCCTCTGATACTAAATGTTCATGATTGAAGGATTCACATGGATGTTTATTACTAAGTTGTAATGGATGTTAGATTATAGCCTGGTTATAGCGTTTTCAGTCTCCTGAACTTCGAATCCAAGAAGATCTTGTTTTCCGAGTTTTTTCGCCTTAGGCTGCTGGAAGACCTGTTGTCCAGAGTAGACCTTTCATTTTCTCCTCAATTTCTTCCTTCTTCTCACACTTACTACAAATTACTGACTAAATTTGAATGGAGACCTCATTTGTGGGTGCATGCTGGTCCAGTTTTCTGAGTTAAAACAATATTATCCTGAGCCTGTGCCCATTCAACCCCCTTTAAAATTGTTCATTGTGACATATAAACAGATGGGTACTGGGGTTACCTCTACCGCAATCCAGAGGTGACTTCTGGTGCTAATAGGGGTTACCTATAAAAAGTATAAATACCCATGAAGGAGTCTTTCTTATGTAAATTCACACACATCTTTATTGATTATCTATCTTGTGAAGACCTTTTAGTCTATTGGCGAATTTGAGGTCGAGTATGAGGTAGAAATTTTGAAGGTATGAAGGAAGGTCGAAGGTGAAAGTATTGGAGCTGCATAAAATGTGAGTAACCATATTTTTAGAGGTATCCATGGGTTATGGGTTAGAAAGGCATGGATGTACACACACTGTAGTGGAGAAAGCGTGGATATCCACGGATAGTAGTGGAGCCAATTGCAGATATGTGGAAAGGAGTTTGAAGAAGGTGGTGTCTCTTGTTTACTGAATATGGCATCCACCAAGTTGGTTTGTTGATATGAAAATTATATGCACCGGGTCTTGTTCATGAGTAAAGGTATGTATTTTAAATGATTGGTTAAGGCTTGTATCATGGATGGTATGACACATGCTTGAGGCATATATTGGAGGCCCTTTTGGTATATGGTTGCATATGTTTTAGTGTTATTGATACATGCTTGAGACATGTGCTTGGTACATTGTATATGGTTGTTATGGTTCATTGTTAGAGGAACATATTTGTGATAGTGGCATATATTTGAGGCATATGTTATGGTATATGGTATGATGCATGCATGAGGTACATATTTTGGATACTTGATGTTGATATGGTCTATATGAGTATATCTGATTGATATATCAGTGACATATACAATGACAAGGAAAATGACATGTTACAAGTTGCTGATCAGTTAGAGGTTGATGTGATAGGGACATGTTGTATGACAAGTTGATTATCAGAGATCGTGATAGGTTGGATGATAGGTTGATTATAGGTTTATTATCAAAGGCAGTGAAATTATCAGTGGTAGTGACAGTTTTGTCTACATATATATTTTAGAGAGGTAGGACGGGGAAAGGAAAGAGGGTTGTATCCGCCTTCCAGTTGGTTCTAGAGAACATAGGGATTTGGAGCTTCCTTCAGGTTGGATCCTGAGAATTAGGGGATTGTAGCCTCCTTCTGGTTGGAGCCAGAGAATTCAGGGAGTTGTAGCTTCCTTAAGGTTGGATCCTATAAATAGGGGTTCGTAGCCTCCTTTCATTTGAAGATAGAGAATTGGGAAGTTGGTTCTTCCAATGAATATATTCTTTTGATATATAATAAAATCATTCCATGGTTTTCTCCCATTTGGGTTTCCACATAAATTATGGTGTACAATGTTTCTATGGATGTCTATTATGCTCTGTTGATTTATATTGCTCATGATATATTTATGATGAAATTAATGATTACATGTTGTGGTTAAAAGTGATAATAAAGTGCTCATACTTATTCACCCCTCCCTTTGTATTTGAACAATTGGAATTAGAGCAGGTCCTTCATGAAGTAATCTAACCACTGGAAGGAGATAATGGAATATGATGATATTGGAGCACCCAGGTTTGATGGTTAGAAATATGACTTTTGGAATAAAAGGATTCAAATCTTTTTACATGAAAAAGGATTTGATGTTTGGAAGTTAGTAGTAGATGGATATGCAACACCAACCACTCCCCCAACTGGAAAAGATGGAAAGAAACTCAACGAAAACAAATCAAAGGCTAAAGGCACCATTCTGAGAATTCTGGATGATTTAATTTTTCTCAAATTTATGCATTGCAAGACCGAAACAAATATTTGGGATAAACTTCAAAATATTTACAAAGGAGATACCAAAGTCAAGGGAGATAAGCTTCAAACCCTTAGAGCTAAGTTTGACCAATTGAAGATGAATGAAGATGAAGACATTGCAACCTACTTTTTGTGAGTTGATGAAACAATGAACACTATTAGAGGTCTGGGAGAAGAAGTTGATGAATCAATGGTTGTTCAAAAGGTTCTAATATCTCTACCTATGAGATTTGATCCTAATATATCAACCCTGGAAGAAAGAACAAATCTTGACAGTTTGAGCATGGACGAGCTACATGGAATATTCACAACTTATGAAATGAGGATAGAATAATAGAACCGAGTCACGAAGGAAGAAACAATCAAAGCATCCAAGAAGACAAAGAAGCTAAACAAGAAAAAGTCAAAACCATATTGTAGCTCAAATGATGATTGAGAGGAAGATGAAGAAGTGACAAACTTCGTAAGGAAGTTAAAAAGGGGAACCGATAAGTACAAAGGTATGCTTCCTTTGAAATGTTTTAATTGTGATGGTATTGATCATTTTTCTTCTAAATGTACTTATGCTAATAATAAAGGTAGCGATGAAGAAGAAGATCCTAAGAAGAAAAATAAAATTCAAAAAAGAGACAAGAGAAGGAACAAATTTTTTTTTCAAGAAAAGTTTCTACTCAAAGGAAGACAACTACTCATCAGAGGAGGATGATGCTAGTAATAATGATTCATAAAGGTTACTCTTCATGGAAGTATAATATGATGAATAAGATTCCAAAGAAGAAGACAAAGTCGATCTTAGAGAAGAATTGATCATTTCCTTAGAAGGACTAGGGAAAGAAAGAAAGAAAAACAAGTCACTCAAGGAAGAATTAAAAAGGAAAGAAGGATCTCAAAATTCCAACTTAGAATAAATCAAGAAGATAATCACAAAGTTAAAAATCCAGGTAGAAGAATATAGAAGGATTGAAGAAACACTAAAAAATCAGTTAGAAGTTAAGGAGAATATGATTGAAAGCTTGGAAGCAGAAATAGTCACCTTAAGAAAATATCTCCAGAAGAAAGATATGCAGTAGAATATCACCAAGATATTCGATGAGATCATTAGCAGTCAAAGGCCATACTATGACAGGTTCAGGATAGGATACAACCAGATGCATAATTCTAAATGTTCGAGTTCCAATACGGCAGAACAAGAAGAAGAAAAAAACAACTATGTAGAAATCGTCAGAGGAACTATCAAGAAAGAGGAATACATGAAGAATCAAGAAGAAAATCACAGAGGAACTGGACAACCTAGAAGATTCAGAACAAAAAATCAACAATCAACAACATCTCAAAAAGAATAAGGATTCAAAAGAGTAACACCATTTATAAGATCCCCTACATCCAGGTATCAAAATATTTTTCTTGGTTTATGTTATTCTTGTAAAAATTTTGGAAAAAAATATACAAACTATAGAGCCTATGTCAAGATCAAAAGAAACTATGAAGTCTAATCGAACAACGATGATCTTAGAAAGTCGCATGAAGCACAAAACATAAATTACAACATTTTTGGTTCACTAAGTAATGAAGTAGAGTGCTACAAGTGAAAAATTTTTGGACACATGGAAAAATATTGTAGAGTGATTGTTCCTCCAAGGGAACCAAAGAAGAATATCAAATAAGAACTACAAAGGATATGGAGAAGGAAGCATAATCAATTCAAAAATTAAGAATGATCACTTGCTCTACAAGAGAAACATAAGAAAAGTGGGTGGTATGTTGACATTGACTGTTCAAAGCATATGAAATGTGACTGTTAAGAACCAAACATCAATATAGCATAGAAAAACCTCAGGAAAAGTACTCAACACCTTGAAAAAGAGATAATTTCAGATAATAAGCCTTTTCGAGGAGGCAACCTCCTTTTACCCCACTTAAATGTTCAAGTACAAGATGATTCAAAATGAAAATGTCTCCTTGGTATATATAGGAGACTAGGAGGTATAATTACAACTAATGGCCTAAAGCCGACATAAATAAAATA
>ML776853.1:1590532-1618150 GCA_009831015.1 Picea engelmannii | reverse complement strand
TCCCAGTTCAAACTATATTGCCAGAACTTGATGAGGAAGGAAAAATCATATTGGAGTCTGAAGCCATCATGGACACAAGAATTCGCCAGCTAAGGAATAGATCCATTTCAGAGTATCTCATTAAATGGAGGAAACTACCGGCTAAAGATTCCACTTGGGAAGATGAGTCTTTTATACATAAGCATCCAGAGTTACTCAAGCGTTGTGGACAACACTTGTATCAAGGGGAGGGGAATGTTAAGCCCTAATGTTGTCTCATTACCCCTTAATTGGGGCATATTAGATTAGTAATGCTATTTTATTTATGTCGGCTTTAGGCCATTAGTTGTAATTTAGATTAGTAATGTTATTTTAATTATGTCGNCTTTAGGCCATTATTTGTAATTATACCTCCTAGTCTCCTATATATACCAAGGAGACATTTTCATTTTGAATCATCTTGTACTTGAACATTTTAAGTGGGGTAAAAGGAGGTTTCCCCCTCGAAGAGGCTTATTATCTGGAATTATCTCAGTTTCAAGGCGTTGAGTACTTTTCCTGAGGTTTTTCCATGCTATATTGATGTTTGGTTCTTAACAGAATAAGTGGAAGAAGAAGAAGAGCAAGAGGAAGATCAGCAACAAATACCTTCCAAGACACCCAACCGTCAAGTATAGAAAAATCATCCACTAGAACAAATTATTGGGAATAAAGATGCAGGAGTTGAGACCCAAAGAAGAATATGTTCACTGGAACAAAGGCATCTAGCGCTGTGATCTGCAGTTGAACCAAGAAGTTTTAAAGAAGACAACAATGATGAACATTGGATCAAGGCTATGGATGAAGAATTGGATTATATATAGAAAAATGATACATGGGAACTAGTTCCAAGACCAAAGAACAAGAACATGAACGGTACAAAGTGGGTTTTTAGAAACAAACTGAACGAGGATGGAAAGGTAACCAAAAAAAAGAAAGGTTAGTATGAAAATGATATACTCAAATTGAAGGTATATATTTTAAAGAAACCTTTTCCCAAATTTCCAGGATGGAAGCAATCAGATTGATCTTAGCCTATGCATGTTCCAAAAGAATCAAGGTATATTAGATGGATGTCAAATCAACCTTTCTAAATTCATAATTAGAAGAATAAGTCTACCTCGAACAACTTGAAGGGTTTCTACTATTAGAAAAGGAAGATTATGTTTGTAGGCTGAAGAAAGCATTGTGTGAACTCAAGCAGGTCCCCAAAGCATGTATTCAAGGTTGGACATGTATCTATAGTAACAAGGATTCATGAAGGGAATTACATACAACAATCTCTACATAAAAGTGGATCGAGACAATATACTAATAATTGAAGTTTATGTAGATGATATTATCTTTGGAAGCGATAATGACAAGATGAGTCAAAAGTTTGCAAAATACATGTAGAGTGAGTTTGAAATGTATTTTCTTGGTGATTTGATGTTCTTTTTGGGATTACAGATATGTTAGCATGATAAAGGTATTTTCATCTCCCAGACTAAGTACATCAGAGATATTCTAAAGAAGTTTGGAATGGAATACTGCAAACCTGTAAGTACTCCTATGCAGATCAATTGCAAGTTGAGCAAGGATGATGAACATAAGGATGTAGATTAGAGACTCTACATATCGATCATTGGTAGCTTATTATATGTGAAAATGTCAATATCGTATATGATGCAAGAAGTTGGATAAGTTGTGATATTTCAAGGAGGATCGAAAGAAACACATGTTATGGAAGTAAAGAGAATATTCATATATTTGAAAGAAACCGAATATTTTGGGTTATGGTATCCAAAAAGGAAAGGACTATCTTTGGTCACTTACACAGATGCATATTGGGTAGGTAGAATTGACGATAGGAGAAGCAAAATTGGAGAAAATTTCTACTTAGGTGAGTGTCTAGTATCATGGATGAGCAAGAAAAAATCATCAGTATCTTTGTCCACAACAGAAGCAGAATATATTGCAGTGACAACATGTTGCACTCAAGTTATCTGGATGAAGTAGACCTTGCAGGATATACATGTGGAATATGACAATCCTATTCAGATACTCTGTGATAACACTATTGCTATCAATATCTCCAAGAATCGAGTAATGCATTCCAAGACAAAGCACATTCCGATCAAGTTTCACTCTCTATGAGAATAGGTTACAGAGAAGAACATCAATCTAGAATACATTGGGAAAAAAGAGAAGATTGCATATATCTTCACCAAACCTCTTCTTAGGGAGAGATTTGAGTATCTTTGACAAAAACTTGGAATAGTTTTTGCCCCACATTGATCCACATGACATTAGGCACAATAAGACAGGGGGAGAGAAGCAGAAGACATGAAGAATCGGAGTAAATAATATTTTGAATGCTTTTCATATACATCATATACTTACACGAGGAAGCACCATGAAGAGAAAGTAGAGGCGTGTAGGTAGGGGGAGCAACCCCAAGGAGAATTAATCTTTACAATTGATGTCAAAGGGGGGAGAGAGAACAAATGCATGGAAGCAAATAGAAATAATAGATGCATGAAGACATGGGGAGCGATGGTCACAGGGGGAGTGATGTTCATAGGGAGAGCATGAGTAGGAGCATGAGTGTTACCATGCCATCCGTGTTTCCATCAATGGAAAAGGGGGAGATTGTTGGACAATTGGATGTTATTGATGTCAAAAAGTAGTGTGTATCATTGATGTCAATAGAAGTGATAGGTGTATTTGGAGAAGTATCCAAAGTGGTCCCCTTATGGCATAGCTCTAAGCATGGCCCTCATGGGAAGACTCTTTGAAGAAGTCTACAAGAAGCCCTAAAGATGTGGTTATGGAAACCGAAATTGATTGAGGAAATAAGGACATGAAAAATAGTGTAAACGTAGGTAATCCATTGATAAATTGATAGTACTCGTCATGCCATTTCCAGTGATAGGTGGTACACCACGTGGTTCCTCACGGTTGAGGAGTTATGAGGTAATGAAGTTGGAAGCCCTAAATATGGGTTACAAAGTCCCTAGTTAGTTACAAGACAATTAATGCAAGGGTTAAGTAGTTGTAACAAGAAACCCCTTAAGTAAGAAAATAAGTTACTTAGAAAAAGTATAAATACACATCAACTAGTCTTTCATATGTACATTCATACACATATTTATTGACTATCTATATTGTGGAAATATTTTGGTCTATTGGCAAATTTGAGGTTGATTATGAGGTAGTAAGTCTGAGGGTGCGAAGTAAGGTCAAAGGTGAAAGTATCAGAGTTGTAGAAAATGTGAGAAACCCTAGTTTTTAAGGTATCCATGGGTTGCAGGTCAGAAGGGTGTAGATGTACGCAGGCTACAATGGATAAAAACACAAATATTTGTCGATATTAGTGGAGCCATTCGTAGATATGTGGAAAGGAGTTTGAAGAAGATGGTATCTCTTTTTTACTGAATATAATATGCACCAGGTTGGTTTGTTGATACGAAAAATGTATGCACTAGGTCTTCTTCATGAGTAAAGGTATGACTTTTATATGTTTGGTTGAGGCTTGTATCATGGATGGTATGGCACATGCTTGAGGGATGTCTTAGAGGCCCTTTTGGGATATGGTTGCATATTTTTTGGTGTTATTGATACATGCTTGAGACATATCCTTGGTACATTTTATATGATTGTTATGGTTCATTGATCGTGTCACATATTTGTGACAATGACATATATTTGAGGCATATCTTATGGTATATGGTATGATGTGTGCTTGAGGTACATTGTGGTACATAGTTTGGATACTTGATGTTGATATGATCTATATGAGTAGATTTGGTTTATATATCAGTGACAGATATAGTGACATGGATAGTGACATGTTACAGGTTGATGGACAATTACAGGTTGATTATCAGAGGCAATGACAATATCAGTGGTAGTGACAGTTTGGTATACATTTATATTTGAAGGTGGAGGGATAGGGAAAGGAAAGGGGTTGTAGCCTCCTTCTTGTTGGTTCTAGAGAACATAGGCAGTTGGAGCTTCCTTCAATTTGGAGCTTGAGAATCAGGGGGTTGTAGCCTCCTTCTGGTTGGAGCCAGAGAATTAAGGGAGTTGTATCTTCCTTCAGGTTGGACCCTGTAAATAGGGGGTCATAGCCTCCATCTAGTTGTAGCTGGAGAATTTAGAATTTGGTGGTTCCAATGAATATATTCTTTTGATATATAAGAAAAACATTCCGTGGTTTTCTCCCATTTGGGTTTCCACGTAAATTTTGGTGTACTATGTTTCTATGGATGTCTATTATGCTATGTTGATTTATACTGCTCATGATATATTGATGATATAATTTTGGTGAAATTAAATATTGCATATTGTGGTTAAGAGTGATAAGAAAGTGCTCATACTGATTCAGCCCCCATCTCAGTATTTCAACAGAAACCCTTGGGCTAATCCTAACAATGGGCTCTACCTAGAAAATTACTATTCATAAGCTGCAAAGTTGTGTAGTGGTTTGTACCATATTGTACATTTGTGGTTTTTTTTTCAAGTTATTATTATAGGTTTATATATTGAATTTATTAAATTTTGAGTTAGTGTTGTTGGTCATGTTATCACCATTTAAATTTTTGGTGTAAAATTGATATTTCAGGGCTTAGCGAGGTGCTAAACTGGTTTGGAAGTCAGATAGATTTGGGGAAGGGTCAGAAAATGGCAGAAGAGATTAAAATTGGTGGAGGTGTTAAGTAAATCGAGATCAAAAGGACATATATCGCCATCCTCCGAGATCAATGGTTGGGAGAGATTGCGTAGTTTGAAACAACGTGAAGGTTAAAATATCTAAGCGGTCCCTAAATTTCAGCCGTGGTTTCCCCGCAAAGGTACGTGGCATCTTTTAGTTTATTTCAGGGCGAAAGGAGGGTTGACTGAAAATCATCCCATCACACCCCAAAAATCATGAGTTAAATGTCATTAATTGAGTCTAATCTGAGGGCTAAATGTGACAATGAAACTTGATGGCGAGTCAAATCATCCCGAGAAACCTACTTGTGTACCATTCGTTCATGCAGTGCCAAAAAAGCGCCGCCAAATTACCAATTTGATACTCATCATTGAAAATTGATAGCCGAACGTGAGAGTTCATTATCCCCATAAGGATTTTTTGTCAGAATCCAATGATTATAATTGATTGCAACTATTACTCAAAACCCATGTGAGATTACTCTATTTTGGGAAATTAACGACTTATTCCAGAATGAGATATCTGCAAATTGAATCGCTCGTCCAACTCATGTGAAGTTTGAGGGAAATAGGCCCATGTTTCCTGAAAAACAAGAGGAAGTCGAGAAGAAAGATTCAACAGTTTTCAACAAATCAAGAAGTTCGGAGAATATGACAGAATTATTAAATAAAAAGAGAGAAAGGCATGCTGCACAAATACTAACAACAAAATCCCATGCAAAATCTACCGATGAGCCAATATTAGGTGAAGAGATTAATCTGAATCCTATTATGAAGGATTTGATTATTAATGGATCTGTGGATGGATAAAACATGCAAGTTGGTGTAAGAAAAAGGAAAAAACAACGAAAGGAGGAGGCTAAAGCTGGAACAGTCAAAAGCATTGAAGAAAATCAGCCTAGCTGGCTTGACACGTTAAAGGAAGAGATTGAAAACCTAAAATAAAACTACATGACAAGATAAATCAAGTATATTTCAGAGGATCTTGTGATACTGTAGACATGTGGAATTTAGTGGAAAGATCCCAGGTATTTTGGTTTCTGTTTGTAACTGTTCCCTAGAAAGTAGGAGTTCGGTTTTGATGAGCTACTCCATCTATAACCGATGTCTATTTTTGGAATCTTGGAAAGAGTGATCCATTTTTCTTGGCCTCATACGTAATTTATCTATATATACAGTTAAAAAGATAAAATAAGGGTTCGATTGGCTGGAGAGCGGCCTGCCTTTGTAGCACGAAAACTTTGTGATTTCTTATGAATTTTAATACAAGCAGAGGAAGGAGATAAAGCATCAGAGGAATCAACAACTAGATCATAATTTTTTTTCCTGTTAATCATTATAGTCGATTCTCATACCAAAACTATCATTTGTAATCATTATATTCAGTTTTAGAAGATGAATCGTTTAATTTCAGCTATTGTAATCGTTTTCTAACTAAAGGAACTCGTATTGTATAAGTATTAGAAGTTCCCAATGCATTAATGGTTATCAAAAGTGAAAGGGCACCTCCTTAGTTGTTCTGAACTAAATTGTAATTCCCTAGCGCTGAATTGAATACATATGCAGAATCTTTTGAAGTCTCTATGAAAAGATTCTAATGGTGGTGATATGAGTTTTGTCTTCTCTCATTGTATGTATTTCCTGTGTTCTTTAATTCTATTTGCACTTTCTTCTGTTTAAATTGGATATTTTAAAATCTTAGAATTCATCTTGTGATGCTCTCGGCTTAAACAATTTAAACTGTGTGTAATGCTTCCTAAATAATTCATAATTCACTTCATCAATTTATAACTCATCCTTTCTTTTTCTTCTTACACTCTGGAAACTACAATTTATAACTCATATTCATTGCCTCACTTAGCCTTTATCCTATGGAGAGTTCTACAGGCCAGTCAATGTTTTCATTCAATTTCAGAATTTCGACTCCATAGCCCTAACTGCCCCTCCCCTTCCTTGCCAACAAATTTATAAACCCCCCCCAAACAAAGTGAATCTAGCCATTGATCGCCAAAGAAAAATTAAGTGGCACGAGAGATCCCCCTCTGAGTTGAGCAGGCTAGCACCCAGCTCTAAAGTTGGTTTGTAGGTTACCTCTGTCCTTTTTTTATCAGCCAACCAAATTTATAGAGTGCTAACATGTCATATAAATAAGACTTCGGAGATGTTTTTCTTTGGTACTTTATCATGTCAATCCATTATGATAGGTAATAATCTAGAAACTGGCATATAGGTTATATTCCCCCCCTCTACATTTTTCATTATCCATTTCTTGGTTCATTTTTCATTACGATCAACCACACTAAGTTCCAACAAGAAGCTTTGTTTTCCATTTAGAAGTGTTGTAATTCATGTGGTAGAGCCTATCATTAATGCATGTACTATTTAGAATCTCAACTGCAATTTGGTGGTTCGAATAAATATATTCTTTTGATATATAAGAAAATCATTCCGTGGTTTTCTCCCATTTGGGTTTCCACGTAAATTTTGGTGTACTATGTTTCTATGGATGTCTATTATGCTATGTTGATTTATACTGCTCATGATATATTGATGATATAATTTTGATGAAATTAAATATTGCATATTGTGGTTAAAAGTGATAAGAAAGTGCTCATACTGATTCACCCCCCCTCTCAGTATTTCAACAGAAACCCTTGGGCTAATCCTAACAATGGGCTCTACCTAGAAAATTACTATGCATAAGCTGCAAAGTTGTGTAGTGGTTTGTACCATATTGTACATTTATGTTTTTTTTTTCAATTTATTATTATAGGTTTATATATTGAATTTATTAACTTTTGAGTCAGTGTTTTTGGTCATGTTATCACCATTTAAATTTTTGGTGTAAAATCGATATTTCAGGGCTTAGCGAGGTGCTAAACTGGTTTGGAAGTCAGATAAATTTGGTGAAGGGTCAGAAAATGGAAGAAGAGATTAAAATTGGTGGAGGTGTTAAGTAAATCGAGCTCAAAAGGACATAGATCGCCATACGCTGAGATCAACAGTTGGGAGAGATTGCATAGTTTGAAACAACGCAAAGGTTAAAATATCTAAGCGGTCCCTAAATTTCAGCCGTGGTTTCCCCGCAAAGGTACGTGGCATCTTTGAGTGTATTTCGGGGTGAAAGGAGGGTTGACTGAAAAACCATCCCATCACACCCCAAAAATCATGAGTTAAATGTCATTAATTGAGTCTAATCTGAGGGCTAAACGTGACAATGAAACTTGATGGCGAGTCAAATCATCCCGAGAAACCTACTTGTGTACCATTCGTTCGCGCAGTGCTAAAAAAGCGCCGCCAAATTACCGATTTGATACTCATCATTGAAAATTGATAGCCGAATGTGAGAGTTCGTTATCCCCATAAGTATTTTTCGTCAATATCCAATGATTATAATTGATTGCAACTATTACTCAAAACCCATGTGAGATTACTCTATTTTGGGAAATTAACGACTTATTCCAGAATGAGATATTTGCAAATTGAATCGCTCGTCCAACTCATGTGAAGTTTGAGGGAAATGGGCCCATGTTTCCTGAAAAACAAGAGGAAGTCGAGAAGAAAGATTCAACAGTTTTCAGCAAATCAGGAAGTTCGGAGAATATGACAGAATTATCAAATAAAAAGAGAGAAAGGCATGCTGCACAAATACTATCAACAAAATCCCATGCAAAATCTACCGATGAGCCAAGATTAGGTGAAGAGATTAATCTGAATCCTATTATGAAGGATTTGATCATTAATGGATTTGTGGATGGATAAAACATGCAAGTTGGTGTAAGAAAAAGGAAAAAACAATGAAAGGAGGAGGCTAAAGCTGGAACATTCAAAAGCATTGAAGAAAATCAACCTAGCTGGCTTGACACGTTAAAGGAAGAGATTGAAAACCTAAAATAAAACTACATGACAAGATAAATCGAGTATATTTCAGAGGATCTTGTGATACTATAGACAGGTGGCATTTAGTGGAAAGATCCTAGGTATTTCGGTTTCTGTTTGTAACTGTTCCCTAGAAAGTAGGAGTTCGGTTTTGATGAGCTACTCCATCTATAACCGATGTCTATTTTTGGAATCTTGGAAAGAGTGATCGATTTTTCTTGGCCTCATATGTAATTTATCTATATATACGGTTAAAAATATAAAAGAAGGGTTCGACTGGCTGGAGAACGACCTGCCTTTGTAGCACGAAAACTTTGTGATTTCTTATGAATTTTAATACAAGCAGAGGAAGGAGCTAAAGCATCAGAGGAATCAACAACTGGATCATAAAATGTTTTCCTATTAATCATTATAGTCGATTCTCATACCAAAACTATCATTTGTAATCATTATATTCAGTTTTAGAAGATGAAACGTTTAATTTCAGCTATTGTAATCGTTTTCTAACTAAAGGAACTCGTATTGTATAAGTATTAGAAGTTCCCAATGCATTAAGGGTTATCAAAAGTGCAAGGGAACCTCCTTAGTTGTTCTGAACTAAATTGTAATTCCCTAGTGCTGAATTGAATACATATGCAGAAGCTTTTGAAGTCTCTATGAAAAGATTCTAATGGTGGTGATATGAGTTTTGTCTTCTCTCATTGTATGTATTTCCTGTGTTCTTTAATTCTATTTTCACTTTCTTCTGTTTAAATTGGATATTTTAAAATCTTAGAATTCATCTTGTGATGCTCTTGGCTTAAACAATTTAAACTATGTGTAATGCTTCCCAAATAATTCATAATTCATTTCATCAATTTATAACTCATCCGTTCTTTTTCTTCTTACACTCTGCAAACTATAATTTATAACTCATATTCATTGTCTCACTTAGCCTTTATCCTCTGGAGAGTTCTACAGGCCAGTCAGTGTTTTCATTCAATTTCAGAATTTCGACTCCATAGCCCCAAGTGCCCCTCCCCTTCCTTGCCAACAAATTTGTAAACCCCCCCAAAACAAACTAAATCTAGCCATTGATCGCCAAAGAAAAATTAAGTGACATGAGAGACCCCTCTCTGAGCTGAGAAGGCTAGTACCCAACTCTAAAGTTGGTTTGTAGGTTACCTCTGTCATTTTTTTTATCAGCCAAACAAATTCATAGAGTGCTAACATGTCATATAAATAGGACTTTGGAGATGTTTTTCTTTGGTATTTTATCATGTCAATCCATTATGATAGGTACTAATATAGAAACTAACATATAGGCTATATTCCCCCCCTCTACATTTTTCATTATCCATTTCTTGGTTCATTTTTCATTACGATCAACCACACTAAGTTCCAACAAGAAGCTTTATTTTCCATTTAGAAGTGTTGTAATTCATGTGGTAGAGCCTATCATTAATGCATGCACTATTTAGAATCTCAACTGCAATTTGGTACCCATGCTGAAGTATTTTCATAGGTTCAAGATCCCTCTTAGTCCCACCATGAATTTGTGTTGAAGCGACATCACTTCTTCTCAGTCTTCTTTTGGCCAGTACCCACGGGGCTCCCAAATTTATGTGATGTGTTGTAATACTGCATTGAATTTTCTTGCTTTCACTTTTGAGCCTAATGCAATCTTCAACTTGTTATCGTTTAGCCTATTGCTTATGCATTCTCTCTAGTTTCCATCCTTTTAATTTGTTTCCTTTGCGAGTTCAAAACTGTATCCTTGGAAGAAACATTTCCTCAAGTGTCCATATCTTGCATGTGTTCCTTGCATTGAGAATATGCATGTTTCCTATTCTTGGAACTAGTTTTCTTGTATGCAACACTCATATCCTGCACTGTATTATGACATTCTTTTATTCCTTTTTTAGGCTTTATAATAATAAAAAGACAAAAAAATTAAATATAAAAAAAGAGGATGGGACAAAATCGAGTTCTTAGTTTGGTAGCAGTCATGTCCCTCTTGAACAAAGCACTAAGTTTTGAGTCCTTTTCTCATCCAATTGGGTTTTTGGAATGGCTTTAGGGCAATGAAACTTTTTCATTGAGTATTTACTCCTATGGTTGGTTATTCTTCCAGTCACTATGTAGAGTCTGTTATGACTCCTATGTCATATAATTGTGTCATTGTTCATTATTGAGTCTATGCTTCCCAAGTCATTTTTGTGTCATGATTTTGTTCAAGTTAAGTTCTAGCCTACACTGACCACTCCTTAGAATTCTTGACTTTTCACGTCAGACTTCCCATGTCAAGTAATTCTTAGAATCAACCAAAATCTATGTCTTATACTCATGCTAGTATGGAAGGTACCCATTGACTTCTTTCTAGTGTGTCAACTCTTATTGACTCTAACACATTGCTTTGATATTTTAACCTAGAGTAGCACCTTGGGCCTATTTTCATCATTGATAGGTTACCCTGTGATCAATAGAGGACAATGCATCATTGGTCACTGATTGAGAATTTTCCCATGTGTTCAACATCAAGACCTCTATTCACACTTTGGGATTCGTGCAATACCTTGGGTTTTGTTTTCCTCATTGGTGGACTTCCTCACCTTTGGCAGTGATTTTCATTATTGGCCATTGCTTAGAGGGTATCTTCCATTCACTATTCCATCTGGTGCATGAGAGATACACACATGGGGGTGTGTCTATCCAAAATTCCATTTGAGTCCTTCAAAATCTTTTGCCTTCTGCTGTTCCTCATGTTGGATGATGGGGGATTCCTTAATTCCCTCCCAACAAATATCTTCCCATCAAATTAGACTAATTTTCTATGAGATCGAGATATAGAGTATTTTTTAATACCTTGACACTTGCAATCATCAATGGTAGGTTCCCTTGCTATTGACATTGGGAATACATCAACATCCTCTAATCGATAGATTCTACAAGTGTTTGAGGCCATTCATTTGCACTTGATAGAATGTACTAGGTACTTTGACGCCCATTATCATTATCAGTGGGTTGTCTCGCATTTGTTAACAATATAAATCAATGAAAGATAACCAAACAATTTCTCACTATGCTCGACTCTAGTTCATCTATTCACATGGTGTAGACTTGAACCATCAATGGTATGTTTTGATGACCTCGGGTCTGTAGTAGCTTCCAGTTATTCTCCTAACATAACCGAGGTCTTCATAATAACTGGATCGATGTCTCAAAATATGTTTTGAAGAACTTGGGATATATGTAGCTTCCAACTATTCTCCTCTTATTTTGAGACATCGATCCACTGTGTATCTATTCGTGGCTATGATCTCTTTTGACATGGATCCACTTTGTACTAATTTTTCATGGCCATGATCATTTCTAATATACATATTTCATGGATCCACAATGTATTTTATTTGGAATACATTATTTCATCACTCCTGAGCATGGGTATGCCCTCCTTGGGAAGAGAGTAATATCACACTTGATTTCTTCTATAGGTTACGTTTTAGTCCAATGCTCGATGAAATTTTCTCGGGCCTACTATGCAGTCTCCTCCTAGATTTTATAATGTATTTTGGCCATCAATTTCCATTTTGACCTCACACATTAGGGGACATCTATTATAACATATTTTACCACATAATTTCACATATGCATTTTTTTGGCATGAATATTAAGCCCATTTCCCTCTTGCAGACTAACATTCCCTCAAAATTACTCCTCAAATTATTTAAAAAACTCACTCTGAGTAGTCATACACTAATTTTTATATGAAAATGCCCGTACACAACTTTATATATGCTCTTTAGCCTTCAACAAATCGCATATGCATTGACACAAAAAATTTAAAAATGTGGATTTTAGGGTAGAGTTCATAGGTTTCTCCAGTTCATTACCTCCTATAGCCCATGCATAACTAGTCCAAATAAATTATTGAAGTATAAATACATGTCATTTGGTAGATGAGAATAATCATTCATTGAAGCATCATTATGCTAGCAAATTTCTGCTGAGTTTGCAAGTCCATTTCTCAATTTTTTTATTATTTTCCCCTTCATTTATGGAAACCCTTATTTCTAGTACTTTGCTCATCCATCACGTTCAAAGGAAGAGACTCACTCTCTTTCCTTGGATTGTTTGGAGTGAGGTGTCAGAAGGTACATGACATCTTTAATGGCTCGTGCGGAGGAATCTGAATATCGGTTCTGAGGCAGTGGCACAGTAGTATCAAGTGATATATTTACATGTAGTTGTTGTTCATACTTAATGAAAACTCTCTTTTCTATCTCTATCTCATGTTATTGGTTAATTTTGTAATTTCTACACGCATTTGATTATCTTTACATTGACATATTATTCATGGTTAGTATGTGTAGTAAAGAGTTAGTTATTGCAACTACCTTCTTGGCAACATTTTCTCTCTTTGAGTGCAGGTTGACAAGGACAACATTGGATCAAGGAACTAGAGAAAGGATTCACGAAATAGGTCTCCTTTGAACTTATGGATCCAAGTAGGTGTTCTTTTTCCTTATTGTTTAGTTAGTTAGTTACATGTTCTTAACTACTTTTGTCTATTAGAGTTCTGTCTTGGGGAATCTACTCTGTATGATCTTCTAACACAAGATCATAGGGGATTTATCCCCAAAACATGAAGACGGGGTTCCAATCACAAGGTATGCATTATAAATATATATATTTCCTTATGGAAAAAGTAGAAATGTGTCTTTGCACACACATCAATGAGAAATCATCTCAGTTCTTTCATTCAAGTATAGAATAAGTGATTGATCAATGCATTTTTAGCTGGTAATACATGACATATAATCATAGTGAGCACCAATGCAGAGAGCTCTCCTCTTTGCAAAAGTAATATCACATATTTTTCACATTCATTGTGGAATTATATCGTGTATTATTCATCATCTTTCATAGATGGATTTAAATAATTGTCTTCAATAGATGTCATTTATATTTACAATTTTTATGGCCAAACTTACATTGTTAATAAGTATTAGAGTAGGCAAAGATTAGAGTTTTAAGTAATTAATTTTTCAAGAAGTCATGTGAAACACTTGGGGCATGTCCATACACCTGTTACTAACATGAGAAGTGCATTGTATGAATATTCATTCATATTTCCATTATGTGAAAAAATACAAAATATCCAACAAGTGAATATTATTGAAACTCTAATGTTATTTCATTTCAACATGCGACAAAAATATTACATATGCAATGGTATCATGGATGATGCATGTAAGGAAACATGTGGAGAAAAAATGGGGCAATATAAAAGACAACATCTTTTCATCATTTTTACGCAGAATAGAATTATAACAACTAATACATGAAATTCAACCATTAATATTTTCAAGCACACACAAATTCATGGATATGCCAGAAGAATATCTATTGTAGTACAAGCCAACCCAACCATCTCAATCCCATCTTGTTTGGTTCTAGAATGAAGTGTTGGTGATGAATTCATATTTATACTTCGTCATTGGGGTGTGACACTCACTATCGCTTGCTATCTTATGCATTGCAGTGCAAGTCGACCCAACCATCTCAATCCCAACTTATTTGGTTCTAGAATGAAGTGATGGTGATGACTTCATATTTATACTTCATCATTGCGGTGTGAAACTCACTATCACTTTCTATCTTAGATAGATAGATTTTAATCGTACCTTAGCCACAAATTATAATTACTTGTGATGTTTTCCAAATAAGTGTTTAATGTGTTGATATCATCCCTGCAACATATCCACATATTTTCCCATCATGGACGTCTCTCTCCATCTATATTAGTTGTGTCTTGCATTTGTCTTAGTAAGAGTTGCATTTTCTACAATGAGTTCACTAGTCAATTACCCGAAACCCTTGAAAATTGCATGAGTTTAAACAAAATTAGGCTAAGAGGCAATAAATTTGATGTATCAGTGTCAAGTTTGTTTTGGGGATTTTTTCACTTCTAACTATTGGAGCTCAAAAACAATAATTTTGAAGGAATTATTTCTCCCAACATCGACATTGCCATGATTTCTATGACAATGAAATATTTTTGTAGCCTTCAATAATATCAAAGGAAGGTTGGTATACCCTATAAACAATAATGGTCAGAAGAAAGAAACTATATTAAATAAAACAAGAATCATTATATCATGGTGGATACAAAGGTAGGAGAACAAATAAATGGGTTGTGTTGGAGGCCATGAAGAAGAAAATCACTACAATTTTAGGATTGTCTTCTGAAGAAAGGGTTTACATATTATAAATAAAAATTCTTGTGTAGCAATGGCTAATTTTAATTACATTGTGGATGACGACATGATTCCTCACAGGAAATTCTTGGAGACATTCTCTCACTTCATTGGAAAAAAAGGTAACATAACATTATTCTTAAGATCATTAGCTGCATTATTCCCTTCCACAAGAATGATTTCAACTTTCCTAGTTATTCAAAATTTAGTTCTAAAGAAGTTGTGTTGTACCTCCTTGATATCGCTTATAATATCTTTGTGGATGTTGTAATTCAAGTTGATTTTCTCTCTAGCAATTAGTTTATGTCAATTGAACTTGTCAAAATTGATCTAGGAGGATTCCCACAACTGATCCAAAATTTCCAGTGCAACTTGAATGGGATCAAACATACACCATATGAAAAAGTTATGGCCTTCAGAAGTTTAAAGGAAAAACAGGGGTGGAGGCTGACACATGACACATCTAGAGGCTAACATGTGGCACACCTAGAGACTGACATGTTGCATACTCATAGGAAAAAACGTGGACTAATATTCAAATGACACGTGAAAAAATATGAAGCTAGCACATGGACCATTGATAGGTCGACACATGGACCTTCTAGAAAGCTTATGTGGCATTATGCATGTGGCGGTGGAGTATTGCATGGAAGAGTGCATTGAGATTTGTGCACAAGGTTTATATATGGTTGGTTATATATTTATCCCAACCATACATTATTATTCCAAAATGTATGATGCTAAACATGGAATTCAAATATAAACAATATGTTATATTTGGAATAAGATCCCACAGATTTTGAAATGACAAGAGTTGAACTCATGACCTTTCCCTTACAAAACTCCATGCTTTACCATTGTAACACAAGTATGTCCTGTGTAGAATTATGCCCATATTTTCTTATAAAGTGAAGGACCAACAATATATTGCATGGAGAAAAAAAGCCATATAGACTTTTTAATTGTGGGAAGAAGCCAAGGAAAGTAACCAACAATACTCCTGCCCTCCTAGAATAATGTTGACAAAATTGTTTTACAGGCAGAAGATACTTTTTGATGTAAGAAGGTCATTTTGATGTACATTTCTCATCTTTTTAATGGATCAATGTCACTATTGAATTGAATCCGGAGATGTTTCCCATGAGGGGTGAACTCCATTAACAACTTGTTGTTACTGTCTTCTTTATTTCTATTTATTCTCCATTTATAGCCTTTTTAATTGTGGGAGGAAGCCAAGGAAAGTAACCAACAATACTCCCATCCTCATAGAATAATGTTGAAGGCACATTTTTGTAGGTTGAAGATCCTTTTTGTTGTAAGAAGGTCATTTTGATGTATGTTTCCCATCTTTTTAATGGATTGGTATCAATGTTGAAGCAAATCCAGAGATGTAGCCCATGAGGGGTGAACTCCATTAACAAATTGTTTTTATTGTCTTATTTATTTCTATCTATTCTCCATTTCCTTCTTTTTAATTTCTCATTAAACTTTATTAAGTCCATTTAATTAATAAAGTTGTGGGAAATTACAATTAGCATAACAAAGTCAATTTAAGCTCTAATTTCAGATCAAGTTGGTATAAGAGTAGGTTTGATCAAGGATTTGCAAGTGTTGGTTTTGAATTCTAACCAGGTATAAGCTCAAGCGTGGAGAAGGATCACTTGAAGAGTACAATATTGAGATTTGTATGAGACACACATTCTAACAAAAAGAAATGGAACCTGAAAAGGATGAAAACCTCACTGAGTATGAAAGAACGTTTTGGCAAGATTTTTTTGACATGAAATCCATGGTGGAAGAGTTATACAGAGAACAAAGAAAGAATGGAAAAGGCCCTAGTCAAGTGAAAAATGAAGGATTCAGTGGTGACCCTCCTCCAAATCCTCCTCTTTGTACTTCTTCTCCACCTCCATATCCATCTCCATTTCAAAAAGGGAAATCGGAAAAGACCGATTCCAAATTACCTTTGTTAAATTGGATGTAAAATTTGATTTGCCGATGTATAATGGTAAACTTAATGAAGAAAAGATAGATACTTTGATCAAGTAGATTAAAGTCTACTGCAGGGTTCATAGAATAGTGGATGAAGAAGAAAAATTATAGCTAGCTACTCTTCGAGTGGGAGGCACAGGGCTGATATGGTGGGAGAGTAAGCTTCAATAAGGTAAAGAGATATCCTCTTGGTATGAGTTTACTTCTGCATTAAAAAAACAATTCTACCCATTAGGACATATGCAACAAGCAAGAATGGATTGGAAAAATTTAAGGCAAGGTAGAAGACAAAATGTGCAAGATTATACACAAGAGTTTATAAAGAGGGAATTAAATTTGGTAATTCCTCTTTATATGCAAGAAACTCTTTTGAAGTATATTGGTGGGTTACATATTTATTTGAGACATACCATTCTTATTTTTAACCCAACTAATTTTGATGAAGTTTGTGTCCAAGCTACTCACATTGAGTCAAGGGGAAAGAAGGTCCAAGATGACTTTTTAGTAAAAACCATTTCAGTCAGTAGAAGGCAAGAACAAAGGAAAGGGTAAGGAGAAAAGAAAAACTACAATTAAGAGGGAATATGACATACCTTGGTGTTTTCACATTGCAAAATGAAAGGACATAATGATGCCAGGTGTTGGAAGCTTCATCCAGAACTAAAGACAAAGTGGTTCAAAGATAATAAGGGTAAGAAGAAGACTACAGATATAATCCAAGAGGATATTGGATCATCTTCGGGTGATGAAACCAATATCATGACCATTGTATTACAAGGTAAATCTTATTATCCTATTTCTAGATATAATACTCATTCTTTAAACATTGAAATGATGCCCGATGAAAATAAAAGAAGTGAGCTATTTCATATTAGAGTCATCTCAAAACTTACAAAGATTGATACACTCTTTGACAGTGGTTAACAAGATAATATTATTTCTGAAGAAATTGTTAATACATTGGGACTTGAAACTAAGCCTCATCCAAAACCATATCCTTTAGGACGGATATGTGAAGATGCTAAGTTGTAGGTATCTCAACAATGTAAACTCATATTTGCAATTACCTCCAAGTTCATCACGATGAGGTAGAGTTATATTTTGTACCAGTTGATATTTGTGGTATTGTTTTGGGAAGTCCTTATTTGTATGACACAAAAGCTATCTTCTATAGGGAGGAAAATAAGTACCATCTCGAAAAGGATGGGATTGAGTATATTGTAAGAGCTCATCATGTGAAGTCTAAATTTTATCTTTCTACTATAGGAAAAATGAAAATATTGGTAAATGGAAAAAAAAATCTTGTACTCATGTGTGTAAAATATAAGGATGATGATAAATCCAAAGATTTCTTGACTCAAGACTTGCATGCCAATACTATAACTTGTAGTAGTTCTGTAGTGATTCCTCTTATTTATTCTATTCCTATAGAGCATCCTTCTACGCTTGTGGAGATTCCATTATCATAGGTGAGATACAAATCCATGTGGATATTGGTGGACACCCACCTATTCCAACTGGTTCCTTGTGTCGATTTTTGCTAAGCACCTTTTGGTTGAGTCTCTGGTCTCTGTTGGACACCAAGCTCACAAAATCCATTTCTTTCCACCCCTAAATCAATGGCCAAACAAAGGTCGTCAATCAAATGATTTTGCACACCCTGTGCATGTATAGTTATAGGCATCCATGTACATGGGAAAAGAGTCTCCCATATGTCCAACACAGTTACAACAGGGCTCTCCATAATTCCACTGACCATAGCCCATTTCAGGTGGGTCTGAGATTCCAACCCTTGGGACCCATTGATGTTGCAATTCCTCTTGCTACCACACAGACATAATCTTCCCCTGATTAGTCTAGATTGATAAAGCTACCATATTCATCAAGAGGATTCAACACATTCGCCAACAGGTCCAAGAAATTTTGCAGAAATCCAATGCCAAGTACAAGCAATGACATGATCAACATAGGGTACCACACCAGTTTCAGGTTGGCGACAAAGTCTGGTTACATTTGTAGAAGGATAATTTCACCTGGCCCCATCGGAAGCTTCGCCCACTTCGTTATTGGCCTTACACTATCACCAAGGCTGTGGGTAGGAATGATTTTGAGCTCAACACTCCACCCTTCCTTGGTCTGCATCCAATATTCAATGTGGACCTCCTTCGGCCATATTTTCCACCATTATTGGACACCTTCGAGATCGTTTAACATATCACACCAATAGAGATCAAACCTGACTGCATGGAACAAGCATCCACTGACCAAATTGTGGACACACAGGTCAAGGGAACTCACCAACAACATATCCAGATTTATCAGGTTGTCAAGGTAGGACAAATTCTACACCAAGGAAAGTGGCTCAGCCTAGGCCAAATCCAATAGAAGTTTCCTCACCTGATGTGGAAACTCAACGCAATGGAGATCGTTTCTTCCTAAGGGGGGAGGATTGATCCAGGTGGATATTGGTGGCCAACCACCTATTCCAACTTGCTCCTTATGTCTATTTTTGTTCAACACGTTCTTCTGTAATACTTTGTAATTGTGGGTTCTACACTTCTAGGGATGTTTGAATCCCCAAAAATCCTCCAAGTGGATACAAGTGGCCTCTCTCCTAATCCAACTAGATTATTTTGTATGTTTTCATGTCAGCACATCTTGTTGTACTTCCAGGGCCATTTTGGGGCCCTAAATTTTTTTTTTTTTGCTTGCCACATTCAAACTATAGATGAAGTCTAAGTTTGATGATAGAATGTGTAGCTCTCTGAAATACCTTTCCAATGGGCTAATACACACCTAAAACGGAGGTCGTATGCAAAATTTATGACCCTGGGAAGTTGGGGTACAAAATTACACCAACTTACCCATAGGGCCCACATGAATTTTGGTGTTTTACCTTCTAGGGTTAGGTTTTTGGATTTCTATGGTTTTGACATTCATGAGTAATATCAAAAAGGCCTCTGGAGCCTCAATGTAATGGATTCTTCTCAGACGTATGCACGTAGCAGCCACAACTCTTATTAGAGATAGTTACCACCATTCGAGCAAGTGTTTTAGTTCTGCAGTTTTACAGTTTCAACCCATTTGAGTATTTAATAAAAGATATTGTTCATTGGATATTTGTGTTATTCTTCATATCTCTATGTTTATTTTATTCATTCTAATAATTAATTCGTTCCGCTCCTAAATACGGATCAGGTACACCTCTGTGAGTGACTGTCAACCCGTTGCTATCTGACACATGGAAAGAATCTCAAGCACCTCGAGTCCATATCACTCCTTTTCATTATCAAGGAAGGACTAATTCTGGTCCCATTTACCAAAATTACACCTTTTTGATAAATGCATCCTATCTCCCTTGGTATGCATCCCAATCTAGGAGAAGTTCCGCCTGATGCTTACTTGGGACATTATAGCAAAAGATCTGTCACACATGACACTCCCATGTGGACTTCTAGAGGATAATCCCTCTAAAAACACTAGGGTCAACTCCCCATAGTGCGTGATGTCAAGGTAAACTCCCTTGATGTGTCCTCATGTGCTCTCCACAAGGGACATTGGGCTATAAGCCCAAACCTACTTATCCCTCTCGGATAAGTGTCCTCACATATCAAATCAACTTAGTCACGGAGGAGTACGATCTGAAGAATGTCTTAGGAAGCTGCAAACATCAACACTCCCTCTCAGCGAGGGAGGAATCCTCTACCACACCAAGTCTTTCATGGAAGCACTCGAACTTCATCTTGGTGATGGGTTTGGTAAGAAAGTCAACAACCTTCTCATCTGTAGGAAGGTATTGTACTAGTACTTTCTTCCTCTTCACCATGTCTCAGATGTAATGGTACTTGATCTCAATATGTTTTGATTTTTCACAAAACACTAGATTCTCTGAGAGCTTCACACATCTCTGGTTATCATAATGAATAATGGTGGAATCTAGCACATGTCCAAATAAATTTGCAAGGAGCTTGCGAAGCCACATTGCTTCACGAATTTCCACACTTAATGCAATGTACTCTGCTTCTGCAGTGCTCAATGCCAAAAAAGTTTGTTTCCTGCTACACTATGAAACCATGGAATATCCCAATGTGAAGCAACACCCGAAGGTGCTTTTCCTACCCACTGTTCTCCCTGCCCAATCAGAGTCATTACATCCCTAAAATATCATGTCAATACTAGAAGTGTATCTCATACCATGTCCAACTGTGCCTAATATATATCTCAACACATTCTTCGCAACAATCTAGTGTGTCTGTCTTGACCGACTCATAAATTTTCTAAGTGCAGTCACTGCATAGCGAGTATCTGGTCTAGTGTTAACCACATACATCAATGATACAATCATCTATTTGTATAGGGTTGTATAAATCTTATCGGAATCAAAATAAGAAACAATTAGTTTCTTCAGATTTGTCACTCTTGGTGTATCCATGGGCTTACAATTCAACACCCTAAAATTCTTCAATATCTCAACTGTGTACGTCCCATGACTTAGGAAGATCTCATTAGTTCTCTACCACACCTATAGTCCCATGAAGTAGTGCATCATACCAAGGCATTTCTTCTCAAACTCAGAGGTCAATGCATACTTGCATTCATCAATAAGGCTCTCTGTACTGGTGAGTAATAAATCATCAACGTAGAGGACCAAAATCAGGGACTCACCATTAAAAGTCTTGTATTACAAGTTGGGATCAACACCACTTTTTTTGAAGCCCAAAATCATCAAGTGTCCATCAATCCTCACATACCAATCTCAAGGTGTCTGCTTGAGTCCATACATGGCCTTCTTCAACCTGCACACATGAGACTCCTTCTCATGTATCATGAAACCATATGGCTGCTCAATGTATACTTCTTCCTTAATCTCTCCATTGAGAAAGGTTGTATTCAAATCCATTTGATGTAGTCTCCAACCCATGGATGTTGTAAGGGAAATAATTGTCCAGATAGATGTGTATTGAGCAATAGAAGCAAATGTCTCCTCATAATATATTCCATCCACCTAAGAGAATCCTCTATAAACAAATATCTCTTTGTGCTTCTTGATGCTCCTGTCAGCTATGTGTTTGATCTTATATATCAACTTGGAAGTTACTACAGACTTCCCTTTAGGTCTCAGAACAATATCCTACACATCATACTTCATGATGGAATGATACTCCTCTATCATGGAATCTCTCCATACTGGCTGACTAGATGCCTCCTCATAACAGAAAGGCTTAGAGTCAATGATGTGGCTCATAGATTCGGCATAACACGAATATCTCTGAGGTCTCTTTCTCTCTCGGAAGGTACCATGAGGAGTTGCATGTCCTTCTGCCTCCTGCAGAGTTTTACGAGCCCATGCAGATCTCTTTTGACCTACTGCAATATCTCTGGGAACATGAAATGGAGCTACAAGATCAACGAGATCGATTATATCAATAGGCTCAACTATCTCCCTTTGAAATGTTGGAGAGTGAGGGGGAGAAAGCACCAGTTCTTCCTATCTATCACTATCAATATCCATGTGAGATCCTCTAGATCTCTTGAAGGATACCTCCTCCTTTGTCTCTACTCCCTCTGACACTGAAGGTAGCTCTTCCTCCTTCTCTGGAGGTAACTCAATCTCTGCTCCCTCTGGATGTAGTACCGCCTCCCTCTTTGGGAGTGCCTCTACATACACTAGAACTGCTGCCATGCCTGCTTACTCAACATATCATGGCTAGAATCATGTACTGGGACTATTACACTTGCTCCCTCTAAGTCTCATAATGTGTTTTTCCTCCTCTACTAGATTTATCACCTTAGTTTTGCTATAGTTGGTCTTGACTAGATATATCCATGATCACTAGAACTATCTCTGCTATCTGGTATGATCCAATCATGGAGGTATACTTCTCCTGGAGACTTATGTCTCTGAGCATTATGTCTGGTAATGTCTCTCCTTGACATCATGTTGGAAGGTCTTTCCCTCCATGTTTGAATCTATGCATGAGCCAACTGGCTCCCTATTTTTAGGAGAAACTTGGTCCAAAACAACTATTACCACAATAGCCATGTTTTTGTTCCCTATGTCTTTAACCATCACATTTATGGATTCTCCAAGTAGTTCTCAAAACATACTATCAACTTGTTCCCTTGGGGATGATCATGCTAAGTCATCTTGGAACATACTTGACATATCGAGGTTCCCTCATGAAACAAATGTCTAAGACATATCGAGGTTCCCTCATGGAACCAATCTATCACAAAACATATTGAGGTTTCCTTGTGAAACCAATGTCTTGGTTCCTTCATCTGAACATCTAAGGCATGTTAGGATGAACTCTACATTCCCTCTTAATAGTCCATACAGGACCCTCCAGGGAGAATGTCTCATGATGTTGCCTCAAACATCTCTAGAACACATCGAGGTTCCCTCATGGAACCAATGTCCCCCAAGACATGTCAAGGTTTCCTTGTGAAATCAATGTCTTTGACATTTGTTCCTTCATCTGACCATCTGAGGCATGTCAGGATGAAGTCTACATTCCCCCCTACTAGTCCACACAGGACCCTTCGGGGAGAATGTCTCATGATGCTTCCTCAAACATCAATACATTGACACAAGTTTCATGTGATCTCGACTAAGATTTAAAGCGTCCGTACCCATACATCTTGGGTAGAATACAACAACGGTGATCCATCTCTAGGAGATAATCTCCCACCCCACTAAGATGAAAATCCATTTCATGGAAACAACAATGCTTCTCAACCAGTCAAATCCGTCATCCTCTGGTATTGCAATTTCTCTTACCATAATCCATCCTAGTATAGAAAACCCTAGGAAAAACACAACACAAGTCACGACGAGGAAACCCATGGAAGAGATCGGAAAGGATCAGGCGATGATGTACTGAGGTTAGTGGGTCCTTGTCATGATCCATGACCACACCACGTGCTCTTTGAATGCTTCTCACCAAACCATAGATCGGGGATTTCGGTGATCCGATCTAGATAATAACACGACAATTCTCCGAGCCACTATATCATGAATTCTCTTTTTAGAAAAAAAAGCATATCCTAGAAGGAGGACGAGGAGCACACAAATCATTATATGAATAATCAAATAGAAAACTATCAAATAATTCCACGGGATGTGATCGTTGATCAAACATATGATCACTACATAAATCTCGTCAGACAGGTGAATGAGGACACCTGTGGCATTGATAGCCAAGGCCAACATTTGTTCCACACATTCTAGTGCTTGAGTGGCCGTCGTCGGCCACCATGTTTCCAATGAAGATTCATGTAACAACCCTTGTGACAATGCTTCCGCTGAGTGCCAGGAACATGTTAGAAAAAATCTCCTGGGACATTTTTCTAGCAGACCGTATTGCATTTCCTTGGCTAGAAAATAGGTCGGCATGGAAAATTCTAGGATTAGAAGATTAGGTCCACAATGGCCTTCTTGAATACATAAAATCACTCTGCCTTTCTTGAAGCCAAAGATGGTGCCCGTAATTGTCTGTCCAAGGGAGCATTCCGAGCTATCATGGCCTTCAACAGAGCCACCGGTCATGGATTGGTAGGATGAACCAAAACAAGTGACTGTAAACTCCAACAAATATCTCAAAGATCTCCAACAACGAACATCCTTCTCACATTCCACATATGTCGTCCTAGTCAAGCTCAGTCCCGCTCTAATACCATGTTGAATTTTTATGTGAGATGATATATGTGAGATTGATATATTATTACAATGATGAGTGTTCCATATATAAAGAACATATGGTGACCATCCATGAAAGGATGCATCCCTTAGATAATAAATAACTACTTATTTATTATATATATTTATACCTTGTAAAATATAATGCCATATATATATATATAACTCGAAGAATGACTTCTTGATGTTGTCCAAACATTAACAATGTGGATGTTGTAGAAAGCTTATGTGGCACTGGGCATGTGGCGGTGGAACACTGCGTGACAATTATTATTCCAAAATGTATCAAGAGCTCGTTAAGAAATTTCCAACACAATTTGAACGAGCTCAAAAGGACACCGTATGCAAAGCTTATGGCCTTCGAAAGTTGAAAGACAAATAGGGGCATAGGTTGACACGTGGCACATCTAGAGGCTGACATGTGGCACACTTACAGGAAGACACATGGACCAACCTTTGACTAACACATGGACCAATGATAAACCGACATGTGGACCAACCTTTGACTACTAGATGGACCAATGATAAACCAACACGTGGGCCTTCTAGAAAGATTATGTGGCACTAGGCATGTGGCAGGGGAATTTTGCATGGCAAGAGTTGAGCTCATGACCTTTCCCTTAGAAAACTTCATGCCTCACCATTGTACTACAGGTTTGGCCTATGTAGAATTATTCCCAAATTTTCTTATAAAGTGAAGGATCACCAATATATTGTATGGACAAAAAAAGCCACATAGCCTTTTTAATTGCGGGAAGAAGCCAGGGAAAGTTATGAGCAGTACTCCTGTCTTCATAGAAGAATATTGAAGACAAAGTTTTACAGGTTGAAGATCCTTTTTTATGTAAGAAGCCCATTTTGATGTACTTTTCTCATCTTTTTAATGGATCCGTACCACTATTGAGGGGTGAACTTTGTTAACAACTTGTTTTTATTGTCTTCTTTATTCTTGTTTATTCTCCATTTCCATCTTTTTAATTGCTCATTATACTTTATTAAGTCCATTTAATTAATAAAGTTGAGGGAAATTGCAATTAGCATAACAAAATCAATGTAAGCTCTAATTTTAAATCAAAAAATTTGTTTGTTAAAATCCGTTCACTTTTTCCACTAGTGGGAATCTTCATCTCAGGGAGTGTGCTCCTCATTCCCACATTTCTCTTGGTATTCATGTTGACCAAGATTACCACATCTATTGCATTGTACTTGCTCTGAGCTATTGTTATATTGCATATTTGTAGACAATCTAGATGCACCAACATTTGGGGATAAGAGGACATGCTCTTAAATCACAAGCAAAACCATATTCATTTACATCATTTCCTTGAGCATATAAGCACACGACATTTGAAATCACTGCTTCTTAGAATTGGATAACCTCTACAAGGTGAAGATAGTGTTCGACACAAGATGTTCATGGCAAGTACATCAAAAAACCTAAAATTTATGTTTCATATAATATAAGCTTAAAATATATACTACTAGTGTTGAATTATTACATCAATATATATATTAAATCCTTCATCATAGTGAAGGATTAGTACTTTAACACTTAAGGACTAAAATATTTTATATTCATATATAACCTATGAATGTTTCATACAACTTATATTTTATCTCAATTAATAAATCTAAACTTAGTTTATAAACTTACTTTGTTTGTTTTCAATAATTGTTTTCAATAACTAGATAATATGTAAAGGTGAGAAGAGGAGGAGATACCCACAATGAAAATTAATAAATATGCATACTAGTTTATAAACTTACTTTGTTTGTTTTCAATAATTAGATGATATGTAAAGGTGAAGAGAGGAGGAGATACCCACAATGAAAATTAATAAATGTGCATACAATGGCTAAGAACTTATAAATTTCGACCCATTAAAATCAATTCAAAGATATGGCATAGATACCTTTTAATATTTTGAAATATTTGTACTTTATAAATAAATTTATAGAGAAATATATTCATACATCAAAGTTAACGTTGTCACATCATTACTTTTAAATCAATTAAAAAATCAAATAATAATACATAAAAATTAAAATATAATTTTATTTTCAATTAAATAAAATTAATATATAATTTTTACACAACTACATAGCTATGATAATATTTTGAAATATGATAATGTCACATATCACATATTGTAAGGTCTTCTCTAATAGTTTAAGAGGAGCTTCAACTACTTGCTATCAGATTCGGCCTCCACTTTTATTTAATGAAAAAATTATTTCTAAATAACAGAGCAGCAACCGCGGCAGATGCATAAAAGACTGTATTCGGTGCTCCCTGAGTGGCCCTCCTTGTCAATGTAGCCACAGCAGGGATTGCTACTGTCACAATCAGTATTTCTCTTCCGTATGTTGCCACCAGATGTCTAGATATTTTTCGGACAAACCCGCGGAATTCCTCGCGATCGATTTCCATATTTTTGTCCGAATCATATTCCTGCATGCAGTTGGTATCCACCCTTTTTTAAATTTCAGTTCTGCAGAATCCTTATCAAGTTATTTTCTAGTTTTAATATTATTTTTTGATTTTTTTTTGGTTTAATATATAATAGAGACAACCATCCCAAAACAAAATAAATGCTTAAATCAATATTAAATTTTACTTTAAATTAAAAAACCCATCTAAATAATAATTAACTCATCAAATTTTTTTTTGGAAGAATTTTTATTAACTCATCAAATTTTTTGGGAAGAATTTTTGGAAATAAACTGTGCAAATGTTTTTGAAACTTCCAACATTTAGTGAGAGGACAGTCCACCCATCATTAGGGACACAGTATAAGCTTTTACTGTTACTGATGTGGTGGTCCAGAGACAGTGAAAACTAAAAAAAAGACCTTTGCCTAAAATTTGATGATTTGAGTCTGTGTCTATGTTTTCACAATTTGTTATAATTATTGTCAAAGAATTTCTGGAAATAAACTGTGTAAATGCTTTTGAAACGTCTAACTTTTAGAGTGGTCCACCCTATTGTCTAAGAATTTCTGGAAATAAACTGTGTAAATGCTTTCGAAACGTCTAACTTTTAGAGTGGTCCACCCTATTGTCTAAGAATTTCTGGAAATAAACTGTGTAAATGCT
>ML776853.1:1569948-1585815 GCA_009831015.1 Picea engelmannii | reverse complement strand
CTTATCTTAGCAATGCTTATTTTTTTCTTTACACTTGGCAAAACAAATAGATAATTTTGATCTTCTAGATTAGGGTTGATTACATTTTTATAATACCTTAATTTTCTTTTTTCCTCTAACTCTTTATCACACCACATTTTTTCGTTAAATTTTGATTTGACATTTTTTTTAATAGTATCTTTATTCTGCAAAATGGTTTCTTCCATGATTCCCCAATAGTTTAGCCAAGACCGAGAGTCTTTATGCCATCCTCGCTTGAGTCGATGGTGGTTATGACTTGATTTTGAAGCAATTTTAGGTAGCCTCTTGTCTTCCATGTTGTTTAATTTGTTCTTATACATTAGGTATCTAGTCATAGCCATGCTCTCAATGGGGGGAGAGACTTGTTTCTATGAGGAGAATGGGATAGGGCGTATTTCCTTTAATTTTAAGATTATAGGTTATAAAATTCTTTTATATCCCTAAAGAATACATTAGTAATGAAAAATACATTAATATCATATTAAATAGAAGAATTAATATATAAATGATATATTAATAAATGTATTAATAAGTAAATATATTTAAATATTAATGTATTTAATATATTAATGATATATTAATTAATGTATTAATAAGTAAATATATTCAAGTATTAATGCATTCATTAATGTGATATTACATAAATGAATTAATATATTAATCATATATTAATTAATGTATTAATAAGTAAATATATTTAAAGATTAATATATTGATTAATGTAATGTATAAATTAAAGTATCAATACATTATTGTAAAATGTGATGTATTAATATAACAAATTAATTAATAAATATCTTAATAATGTATTGTATTAATTAATTGATTAATACATTATTAAAGTATAAATACATTAATACATTAATAAAATGTTAATTTAACAATAAGTTAATAAAGTAAAAATATAATATTAAAATATTAAAGTATCTAAAAATACAAATACATTAAAGTAATAAAGTATTAATAAAACTTGAATAAAATAAAAATACATTTATAATACATTAATGTATTATATTACTATATTAAGGTATTAATGCAATAACACATTATTTATATATTAATTAAATACATTAATATATTATATTATTATATTCCTTGGATGGGGTACCACGCGGAAAGGAAGGGCACATGGAGGCACGAAGGGAGAGGCCACTTATGGTGGCTCTCACCTCAAACCACAACCATTTATGAAGGCTTTCACCTCCGACGACCTCCGGTTATCGATGGGGCCTCTCACGCGTGAGCAAAGGTCGGCCAGCCAGAGCACTAAGCTCTTGGCGTTAATGGTGGCAGACATAGTTTATGTCATTATCCATTTAACCGGACCTCTCAGAATGCAATTGAAGCTTGTCGAGCAGAGCAAGAACCACCGTGCATGAGGTATCCTGGCACTAGCCCTCACTCTCACCATGCCGCGGGAAAGGGGGAGACCCCGTAGAGGAGATGGCTAGTACGTGGTTGATTCAAGAAGGAAAAGGCACAAACGTTTCGAAAGAGATTTTCTCTTGGCCAAAAGAAAACGATGCGGCGACGCCACATCAACAAGTTCGCCCCCCCGAAATTACGTCGAAGAAGACCTGTCCATAGAGCTCCCACCAGACTTCTCTGAGAGCTGATTGTTTATCGTCTCGAATAATTGGGACCCCCCGGCGTGCTTTGGACAAGCAGCACCAGCAGCCAATTTGAAAGAGACTCGTGCCCCCAACGACGCTCCGAATGCAGAGTTCGACACTTGCCCAGTTGAGGAGGAGCTGCCGGAATGCACGATCGACTCGCAGCCGCAGAGGAAGACGCAGGGCCACCCGGAAACAGAGGCTGAAACAAAGTCGTTGCCATCGCCACCATTCCTACATCCAGAGCACCTGAACTTGATCTTTGAGGTACGCAGCTTGGTGGATGATCAAATTTTCAGAGCCGTCCGCGTTAGCCAACGCTTGGACATGATTTACGCAGCCTACTCCAGGGCCACACCTCGGCGCCAATGCCCCACCTTTGCTCAGGCCTATGTCATCCCTGTCAATGGCGGCAAGATGATGGAAGGCTGCGAGGACTCCGAAAATAGGTTCTATTGTTTCCTATGGTCTCCAACTCCTTTTCTTTTGCTATTTATCAGAGCTGTAGCTCTTTAGTTACTAGCTTAGTTAGCGTTAGAACAAACTTTACTAAACTTCTAATGAAGATGGATATGCACCCTGGTTTCCTTCGGGTAGGGTGGCGAAACATGGTGTTTGATTTTGCTGGACAGGCCAGTTGTCCTGGTTTCCTGTATAGGCAGGACAACTGGCACCTGTATGTCAAGTGTATTTCTTTTTTCTGAAGGTTTAATATAACAAGTTTCTCCCTCTTTACTTAATATATATATATATATATATATATATATATATATATATATATATATTATATTATTATATTAAGGTATTAATACAATACAACATTTTTTTATATATTAACAAAGTATTAAAACATTATTAAAGTAATAAAATATTAATAATGTATTAATATATTGATGGGATAATACATTAATGAAATAAAGTATTATTGTATTAATTAAATAATATTTTAATGATATATACATTAATGTATAATATAGTAAATATAGTTGCACTTGGAGTCTATAGCCCAATATGGGGAGATGTTGAGGTATAAAGTGTTAAGTGTATTTTTACTTTGATTCAATTTTAATTTAAAATACATTTATAATCTATTAAGCTAAAGAGATTTAAATATATTTTAGTTATTTTTTGTTTTAAGTTTCATAAGTAAAAGTTGATTTGAGAGATAAATTCAATTCAAAATAATAATTGTTACATTTTTTTCTCTTCTTAGGCCCCCCAAAATCACCCTAGAGATCCTTTACTATTATATGGAATCAGTAGAAAAAAGAAGAGAAGAGAGAGATGCCAAAATCCAAATAGAGTTCGAAACATTAGAAAAAAGAAGTGAAGAAAGAGACGTAAAACTCCAAATAGAGCTAGAGGCAATGATTGATAAAAAAATTAAAGATACCATTCAAACTCAAATAGATGATAGATTCTTAGGGTTCAAGAGTGAATTGAACAGAATGAAGGATAGGATTCAAGAAATGGAAAAACATAAACAATCAACCCAAGAATGAGGGGTTGAATAAAATCACAACTTGAGAGATATGATTAAAGAGCTAGAAGAAAAACTAACCAATAATTTGACCCTCAGTAATATGGAAAACAAATTGGATATCAAACCCATCAAACAAGAAATGAATAAGCTAATCAAACTAGACTATGAGCATAACAAAAGAGTCTTGAACCTCAAGATTTTTGGTATAAAAGAACAACAAGAGGAGGATACGCTAGCAATAGTAAAAGAAAAATTAAATAATAAATCACAAATTGATACAACTTACCTCATAGAAGCAAATAGGCTGGGAAAAATAATTCATCACAAATATAGGTTGATTCGTGTCAAAGTAAGTTGTAATGACCATAAATATAGCATATTTATTAAATCTCCGAGCTTAAAAGGGTGAGGAATATTTATAAATGAATACCTCATTCCCGAAGACTAAGCTGAATTAAGGAAGGAAGTTCAAAAGGTAAAAGAAGGCATGAAAGAAGGAAAATGAGAAATAATTAGAAATCGAAAAACTATTATTAGGGATAGAGACGAGAAGGATAATAATAAATAGGAATTTGGGACACTTGGGATCCTTTTTTGAAATTTTCGTGGCTTTCAATGACGCAAAGGTCCTATGATAATTTGGATCTTGAGTGATATTGATATTATCTGTCTAGTTGAAACTTGGGAGCATGAGGAGTCTAAGGTCCCTAACATGGAAGGATTTGTCTTGTGGTCAGCATGGAACAAAAAATCTCACCGTAGAGGGATATGAGACATATCTTGTTATATTATAAAGAAGATTTCTCCTCACATTCAACTTCATAATATTGACCCTCTTAATCAATACATTTGGATAGAAATTTCATACACCAATGCTAAGAAGATGTATATAGAAATTTGGTATTTTGCACCTATTAATTCTACATTTTATAAGAAAAACAATCTAGATAACAATTGTCCCTATAATAATTTAGAACAAGATATTTATAGTTTGAAAAATGAAGGTAATATCCTCCTTCTAGGAGACTTTAATGCTAGGACTGCAACTAAACAAGATACTCTTTTAAGTAATGATTCCAACCATAATCCTTTATGGATAGATGAGGACCTTGTTTTATCTAATAGCTACAAAAGAAGCATTGGAGACCTAATTGAGAATTTGTTTGGTACTAAGTTGGTCAAGCTCTGCAGCTCTCAAGACCTAATAATTTGAAATGGAGTAATGAAGTGGCCAAAATCCAACCATATGACTTGTATTCATGGGCTATGTAGTAGTGTTGTAGATTATGTGATATCTTATATCCTCGTTTCCAACCAAATAACAACTTTTGATCTTTTAAATGACTATGAGCCAGACTTTGATCATAAACCTTTAACCCTAACTCTAAAATTTTCCATGCATAAGAGCGCCATTGAAGAGAATTATGATAATCAAAGGAATTTGCGCTTTGAAAAAAGTAAAGTTGAAATTTTATTAAAGGATTTAAATAGTAAATTAAATCTCCTAACTTATAAGGACAACATTGAAGAACTCTATCATAATTTTACAACTACCCTTTCCACTTCTATTAACAAGTTCTCTTTCGAGATGTCCTATAAAAATAATAATAGAACGACCAACCCTTGGTATGATAAAGAATGTAAAATTGCTAGGAAATCCATTAGGGATGCTTCTAATGAGTCCTTAAAACTCGATAAGATCAATACGTACAAATCCCTAATTAAAAGGAAAAAACGATACTATATCAATAAAAGGAAAGAGAAACTTTCACAACTATATAAGCTAGATCCTAAGAAGTTCTGGAGCCAAATTCTAAAATGCAATACTAAAGAAAATAATAGGATTCCCTTAAGGGACTGGAATTCCTACCTAAAAATTCTTTACGAGTTCCCTAATGCCATGGACACCATTCCTATTGTCCCTACAAAGGAAGAAGTTTTTTCTTTAGATGAAATAGAGTTCGGGGTTAAGTAGCTTGCAAATGGGAAAGCTAAGGACATTGAAGGATACCAGGCTGAAATTTTTAAAATCAGAGGGCAAATCCTTATCCCTCACATACACAAGCTCTTCAATTTAGCAGTCAAGAAGGGCTTCTCTAAACCCTGGATGAAAAGCCTCATTGTTCCTATTTTTAAAAATGGGGATAGAAACATTCCCTCTAATGATAGGACCATTATGATTAGCCTGATTTTAGCCAAGCTTTATGGAATTATTTTGGAAAAGAAGATTATCCTTTAGCTAAAAATTCACAGTAAAAGAGCTAAAGGCCAGGCTGGGTTTAGGAGATATCATTCAACTGTTGACCATCTTGTTACCTTTAGGATCATTACAGAGGAGTTCCGCAATACTAAAACCAATCTTTTTTGTTGTTTTGTTGACTTTAGAAAAGCTTTTGACATAGTTCCTAGGAAAAACCTTTGGAATAGGTTGGAAGAGACAAAAGTGCCTCTCGAGTTGAGGGTTGCTGCAATAAGGATGTATGAGAATGTTATTGCTAAGTTTAAAAACACTGAGGGCTATTCAAAAGATATTAACTGCAATATCAGAGTCAAACAAGGTTGTCCCTTGTCTCCTACCCTTTTTGGCATTTACATTGACAAGTTAGAATATTGTTTGGAAAAAGAAGGTTGTGTCGGACCTACTCTCACTGGTATAGTCATCAATATTCTTCTTTATGTTGATGATATCGTTCTTATGGCAAGGAGTCCCCATGATATTGAAAACCAACTAAGAATCCTCAATGATTTTTGCTCCAATATGGGTATGACTGTTAATACTGATAAGACTAAGGTCATGATTATTAAATCCAATAAGATCCCTTATGATACCTTCGTATATGAAAAAAAAAACTTGGAGGAAGTGACTTCATACAAATATCTTGGAATTGATATTCACCATAAACTCAATTGGAATTATAGCATTGAGAAAAGGATTGTTGGGGGATGGAAAGGTTATTATGGGCTTGAAAACAATTGTAAATCAACTGATATTTGGAGTTGGGATAAGAATAAACTCCTCTTTGAGACTCTTGTTAAACCTATTATTCTTTATGGATGTGAAGTCTGGGGTTGTAGTATCTCTCATGAATCATGGAGAAAGATAGAGAAAATACAAAAGAATTTTATAACCTATAATCTCAAAATTAAAGGAAATACACCCTATCCCATCCTCCTCTTAGAAACAAGCCTCTCCCCCATTGAGACCATGTCTATGACTAGATACCTAATGTATAATAACAAGTTAAACAACATGGAAGACAAGAGGCTTCTTGATCAGAGATATTTTCATCGAGTGACTTATAAAGAATTGCATTAAATGAGCATAAATTAAAGTGCACCATTAAAGAAGGAAAATCTCAATAATGAAGAGACATAAACATTAAATATGAACACAAAAACTTGATAATGGAGTTCATCCTTGGTGGACTACGTCTCCGAGTCCTTCTCTCAAATGGGTAAGATTTTTCATTAACTCAACAAAAGAATTTGGAAAAATACATAAGTATACCTCATTATGAAATCAAGCTACAAAAATAATGCTTAGATAAGAAAATATACAAAAACACTAAATTTGTGGCATCGAATTACCCAAAAATGACTGTCTCCACGCCTCAATCCGACTTTGGCACTCTCAGGCCCAATAATAATTTAATCTCGATTTTTGTGCCCCTCTGCAACCTGTAATTAATGACTGTGCTGCATTGAAATGCATTCCCAAGGCCGTACCTCACACGCGCCTTCCTCCCATGGCTTAGCGGACTCAAAATTTAAGTAATTTTGTCGACGTTCAATACAAATTACAGACTGTTCGTTAATTGGTTTGGGCATGAATGTTCAGGCACAGTGTGGGGAGGAGGTCTCAGGGTCAAACCTGCGGGCCTCCCCCTTTTGGCTATATAGTTGGAACCATATGTTATATATATTACCGTTTTGCCAATTTTGTTGGGGACTCTATCCAGGGCGCTAACAATTATTACATGGTCATATTTGGTGTGGTTCGCAAGATTTGATGGACCTGCCAATCCATATTTTTTTTTGAAAAATAGGACATGGGATGTCCTTGTGCTTTTGCTTCCTGCTACGTGGAAAACCCTGATTCGGCCACATGGCAACCTCCCATTCAACCACGTCATCCTATGCCATGTCTGTGCCCCTCTGCAACCTGCAATTAATGGCTGTGCTACATTGAAATGCGTTCCCAAGGCCATACCGCACGCGCGTCTTCCTCCCATGGATAAACAGACTCAAAATTTAAGTAATTTTGTCGGCGTTCAATAAAAACCATGGACCGTTGGTCCATTGGTTTGGGCGTGAATGTTAAGGCACAGTGTGGGGAGGAGGTCCCAGGGTCAAATCCGCAGGCCTCCCCCTTTTGGCTATATAGTTGGAACCATATGTTATATATATTACTGTTCCACCAATTTTGTTAGGGACTCTATATAGGGTGCCAACGATTATTACATGCTCGTTTTGGTGTGGTCTGCCAGATTTGGTGGACATGCCAATCCATAATTTTTTTTGAAAAATCGGACATGGGATGCCCTTGTGCTTTTGCCTCATGCCACGTGGAAAACCCTGATTTAGCCACATGGAAGCCTCCCATTCAACCACTTCATCCAATGCCATGTCAACGCCATGTCACTGTTCCACATCACTGTACAAACCACCATGTGGCACGATCCTATTGGTCTATGGATCGGTCCGAAAGTGCCAAAATTAGGTGACGCGTGGTAGCCTTTGGTGATTCCACGTCACCATGATGATGTCATGTTGATGTTAGCATGAAACATGTCACTTTCTTCTCCTGCCACATGTGTTGTACGGATGCTAACGTCAACAGTACGGATGCTGACTCATCCCCTACTGATTGGGCTAGGTTATCCAAACTTTGACTGTGAATATCTTTCAATCCGTAACTTCGTTTGATGAGCAGTTTGCGCTATTAGAAATATTGTGACACACTCTTCGCGATAATGTCATTTCCACTGAGTTTTGGGAACTCTGAATGTTTTCCCTTTATTTATCTACTGAGGCCATTCTGAGCATCCTGAGTTGCCTCTGTGAGTTGTGAATTGTTCTTAGCCTTCTCTGGATCCTTTTTGGATCACGCCTTCCCACTAAGAGATTTTTGGACCACCAAAAGATTTCATCAATAAACATGTAAGTGAGGGTAGAGTCCCCTCAATTTTTCCTTCTCTATTCACTTTACCTTGCTTGGGTGTGCACCCTTTAATCCTACTCGAAGATAATCAACAACACCCCTGCGTGAAGTCCTTGTCCTTCTGTCCAGGATGATATATTCCTGTAACTCATCTAAGTACTCAGGTGAAAACTCATCAATTGAAGGTATTGAGACTTCCTCATCCCGATCCATGGTCATGGGAGGCTCAAAATGTTTCAAGTTCTCTGTGTTCAAAATTGAGTAAATCTGCATATAAGGTGGAAGATCCAGACGAAAATCATTTGTACCACTTTTCTCCAAGATAGTGAAGGGTCCATAACGAATCAGATTGAGTTTATTTCCTTCACCCTTCAATCTCTCCTTGCTGATGTGAAGCCATACTCGATCTCCAACCTGAAACTGATGGTCAACCTTGTTCTTGTCATGCCTAGCTTTATATTGTGCTTGAATTTTCTCCAACTGTACCCTGACTACGTGGTGCACCTGTTAGATACTATGGATGAACTTGCAGGCTCTTTCCTTTGTTCATTCTTCATTCACATCGACATCTCTCCCATACATCAAGTCTAAAGGAACCTTGGGTAGGTACCCAAAATATGTCTCAAAAGGTGAACTATGAGTGGATGAATGTAAATCTCGGTTGTAAGCATGATGTAGATAGGGTTTCTATTCATCCCATAACTTGGGATGCTTGCTGCAGTAGCCTTGAAGAAAAAGTACCACTATTATGTTTATCAACTCTGTCCGTCTGTCGGTCTGTGGATGGAAAGCAATGCTCCTCTTCAATTTGGTGTCCATCGTTCTCCACAAGCTAGTCCAAAAGTCCCCAAGGAATCAAGTATCTCGATCCGAGCCAATGGATTTGGGTAACCCAAAGTGAACCCAAACATACTGAAAGAAGAGATTAGCATTCTGCTCAGCAATGATCTTCTTTTTCCATGGCATCAAGATACACATTTTGATGAACTTATCCACTACAACATACAAGTAGTCATGAACCCCTTTGGTCATTGGTAAACCCCCCCATTTTTCTATTAGTGGGCTTTGTTACACATTATTTTCATCATCCCTATGATCATTAATGATGTAAACCTATCTATTGCCTTCAGAGGGGTCAGTGGCCTGAGTTCCTAAAGAGAGAAGGGAGAAGAACTTCTCCTGAGAAAAGAAGTTGCTTTTTCCTATGTAAAAACCTTATAAAAAGGGAAGTTCGCAGGTTGTTATATAGGCATGGTGCGATAATGACCCATTCTCGCAGGTTGCACTATAGCTAGGGTGTGAGGTGTTCGCAGGTTGCTCTATAGCTAGGGTGCAATAATTCCAACACGTGGGAAAAAAGAGCGTTTTCTCGAATCTTCTAGAAGGAGAAACTTCTATGGTGAGGTGGCATCCGAATGGTTTGGATCTTACTCGCTTTCATGAGTTAGTGGGATCATCCTAACCTCCTCACCTTATCCTCTTCAACTTATAAAAGGAGAGGAGTTCTCATGGAGAAAGTTAGCTTTTGTTAACTTGGGTTAGCTTTGTTGATTCTTGAGCTTGTTAGCTTTGGCTTGGTTAGAGTGGCTTTGAGATTTGCTTTGTCAAGATAGATTGTGAGTAGCTATCAGATCTATGGTCTGAGAATCCTTGGAGCAATAAGTGTGTGGGGAACGAAGGACAGTTGGAAGGGACCTTACGACATCAAGGCCATGGTTGTAATCTCTCTTTCATATTTAATATGATACAGTAATATGATTCTTCCCTATAAAGCTTGTTGTGTTTTATTGTATGATTCCTTGATCACATACATAGGTTTTTATTGAGTTTATGCTATTGCTATCACTTTGGTTGGTTTAGTTCTTTTGCAGGATCATCATTGTATGAGCATTGGAATGGAGCTAGGATGGCGATGGTGAGAGGAAGCAACATTTAAACGGTATGTCACTCATCCCTCTTTAGTTAGTAAATTCAATATCTAAAACTTAAGGAAAGCGTCATGTTCTGTCCTGTTTTGTTCTAGATCTAGGTGGATCTAGGGAGATCGGTTAGTGTCCGCACCTATGGATTTATCCAATAACAAAATTGGCGACTCCGCTGGGGAATAGATTGTTTCCTAGTTAGTCTAGTTTCCCTTTCTTTGATTGCTTGTTTTCTGGTCTCTGAGTTTGTGGGAGATCCATTAAGACTCTCTGGATATAGAAGTTCTCTCAAAAGTTTTGTCCTTTTTCCAAATTTTGTGTTTATAGACATTCTCGCACTGTACCCTTTAGTGGCCTGTGAGAATCATCTGAGTTCGCACCCTACTGTGTAATCCAGTGCGAGGTGTTCGCACCCTACCTGTGTCTAGCCTGCGAACTTCACTAATGTTCGCACTGCACCCTATAGCTAGGCTGCGAACCCATTTGAAATTGTGTTTGGAATTAGGATATCCTATTTTTTGATGCCCAGTTTTGCTTTGATCAGCTGGATTGAACTTTTGGAGCCTATATTGATCTGTTTACAGTCTGCTTGACATCCTTTGAGTTGCTTTTAGCCACTTTTGCTTTGTTTGGTTTTGAAGGATTAGTCTCTTGTTTTGAGTGTCTTTCAATTACAAAGCATGTGTTTTCTTTAGAATTGTTTAGGGAAAGATCAGATTTCTTCTGAATAGTTCACTTTAAAAGAAAACTTTTAGTTTGGGTTTCTTTGTTTTAAGAAAGTTCATTATTGCTTTTAGTGAAATTTTTGAAACAAAAAGATTTATTTTCTTGCTTTATATTAGATTGGGGGCATTCCTGCATTTGAAGTAGCGGAATTGCATTGGTGTACAGTACCCTTTTCTCATTTCTTGAGAATATTGATATTGATGAGTTTAATAGATTTTGGGACATTGTGCATATGGGAATGATAAATGTTTTCTCCTTCTCGTAGCATAGATTTCATCGAAATGAAAAGATTGCATCTTCATATCTTTGCATAATTTTCGAGTCGGTAAAAACACCATATTGTCCACACCATTTTCCTTTTGAGTAACAACAGCCATAAAATAAAGCGCATATAAAAATTGATTAGACATTTTTATCTATTCTGGTAGCAAACCTACATTATATTAGTTGTAGGGCTTTGGAATAGGTGTGAAAGATAACTTTCCAAAGTTGCAAACAAACATAGTATCTTGTGATAGGGAGAGTTAAATCCACTTACTACATTTTGTCCTGGGAATCCCTTCTCACACAAGGGTCAAGCACTAGGTCACATTGATGTTGGCAGAGTTACTCACCCTGCTTTGTTGACATCGGTGTAGAGATTGCACGTATTACGACGGTCACTCGGAGGTATACCCACAATGATGAGTGGAAGCCTTTTGAGTTGATTTCGGGCTAGATACCCTGCCCTTGCATGTGGATCAGACTATCGACTGCCCCCCTAGGCTTTATTGTTGTTGGTGGTAACCTTAGTGGCCTATCTTTCTAGGTTATTTACACGAGGTGACTGTGGAGGGGCAAGTCTTCATGGTACCTAGAATTGATGTTGGCCAAACTCACTCGGGCTCCTTGGAGGGTATACCCACGATTATGTGTGGGAGCTTGCACCAGGGTGTAAGTCTGTTAAGCAGGTCGTCAACGTAACTTTTCCACCCACTCTATCTCAACCCCTTTTTCCATTGTTCCCACGACGTTGGATTTCATCACCAACTAGTGTGTTCATTGTGAGAAGGTTTTGTTTGCTTGCTTGCTTACTAGATTTTTAGCATGTGCTGTTTGTTTTCCTTAGAGGACTCTAGATTGGATATTTGTTTAATGGCGTCAGTTCCTAGAATGACCAATGAAGGAACCTCTACTCTAGGGGAACCTTTTATTTTTCCTTCTTATGGAAATATTGGTCCTCCTCACATCGCTACTTTGAGCCTTCCAGGTCTGACAATTGGATTTTCGGTGTGGTTGTTTTCCACTCAAGTAATCCCAAATGCAGTAAGTGCTTCGGTCGTAAGCACTTCCCCATAAGAACATCAACCTCATGTTGATCCTTCACCGTCTTCACCAGTCAAGTCTTCTTCACCTTCTTCGCTTGCAATGTCACCTTCCGTTTCATCTTCTTCATCGGGTGAAAGTTCTGAAGCTAGTAACCCGGTGAATAAGAAGAAGAAGAAAAGAAAGAATAAGAAGAAGAAAGATAAACAAGGGTCAAAACCTCCAACCACTGTTAAACATGTTGGAAAACAACCAGTTACTGTTAATCATGCTGGGAGTGTTGATGATGTTAAGATCACCCAAACAACTCGTAATCCCAAGTAACCTTGCAGGCTTTGTAAGGGTAGACATCTTCTTAAAGATTGTCCTGGTCTACCCAAGGTTATAGAAGCATGGTCTACACGCCCTTGCCAACCCATGTCGTTAGCCTCTGAACAACATGCTGAAAACCCCCCGTCAACTAGTCACGATATAGTTGGGAAGAAGAAAAGTAGAGCCAAGTTCCCATGTATGCTATGCAAAGGGAGTCATCTAACTCATCTTTGTCCTCATATGGAAGAAGCCTCAAAATTACTAGAAGACATGACTGTTCCACAGCCTCAACTTCCAGCTTCTTATCACCAACTTTCTCTCAACCCACCTATAGTTGATGGAATGATCAATCCAGTTCCCCTGTCAGTCAGTCCGGTTGATCAAGTGGTCAATCTGGTCACGTCTTTGGATGAACCAGTAGACCAAGTGGTTGATCTGATCCCATCCTCGGTCAACCCCACTCTCTCGTTAGAGAGTGAAACCCAAGCGGTCGCTCCGTTTCCACCTGTCGACCCCATTCTCCCCTTGGAGAATGAAACCCAAGTGGTCGATCTGATCTCATCATCGGTCGATCCTACTCTCCCGCTAGAGAGTAAACCCGATACTGCCCATGTTTTTCTTGTTGATACAAACTCTGTCGTGTCGAGGGGTATTCCTCCTTCTCCCATAGGACCCCCTCCAAGTAATGAGGCCATCCATTTTGATTGGGATGTGCTAACTGGACCTCGTCTTCCCTCTTACATTCCTTTCCATATTACAGTACAGGTTTGTGGTCGGGACGTTACTAAAATGTTGATAGATGAAGGTTTGTCTGTTAATATTTTGTCCTCTATTGCTTGGAACGCTTTGGCTTGTCCTCCACTTGCGCTGGTTACGCAGAATATGTTAGCTTTTAACAGAAGAACTAGTCAACCTTTAGGGACCTTTCCTCAGTTTCCTGTAACTTTGGGAGGGAAAACAGTCTTTATTGATGTCATGGTAGTTCAAGACCCCTTGGATTTTTCTTTACTCCTTGGGCGAGATTATGTCTATGTCATGAAAGCTATTGTCTCTACTCTTTTTCGTGTGATATCTTTCCCTCACGATGGACGAGTTGTGACTATTGATCAACTTTCATTCATTGACCCCGCTTGGATTGCTTCCCTGAATGGTTCTTGTATGCAGACAGTATCACCCCCGCCACAGGTTAATTATGTGGCGTTGTTTCCCATGGATTCAACTTTTGATGACTTAGATCCAGTAGTTGACATGGTGATCTCTTCGATAGGGTTGTTAGTGCCTAATATCTTTACTCCTATCGCGACCCTTGACATGGTGTCCTTCCAGAGTGCATTTCTTCCTTCCAGTGAAGACCTCTTGTAAGCCATGATCGTGTTTTCTCCCTTGACATGGTCTCCTTCCAGAGAATTGTCCTTTTGGAATCCATGATCAAGAAGAGGTTTTGAGGATAGTTTTTGTGTCTCTGTAGAAACCTCGTTAAAAAATGAAACAGAGGTTATGAGCATAGTTCTTGTTTCTGTGTCAGGCTCGTTAAAAAATGAAATAGTTTTCCCCCTCTCTATTTGAGTCAAGTCCTTTGTCTAGTATTTGAAGCTTCATTTCATTCTCCTTCGCAGTTGGATGAAACGATGCTTGGGGGGCATTTGCCTCAGCCTCTGGACTTCATGCTGAAGTTGAGCCGCTAGTTTCTTAAGCTGGGGGCTAAGTACCAATCATCCATGTGTTATGCGTTGGGAAGTCACAAGCATAGTTTTATATGGTTCAAGCTTGTGTAAAAATGAAACCACCTACCTCAAGCATAGTTTCCTCTGCTTCAAGCTTGTGTAAAAATGAAACCAGGTCCAAGCATAGTTTTGTTTAGTTTTTAAATCTTGTGTAAAAATAAAATCTATTCCAAGCATCGTTTTGTTTTGTTTTAAAGCTTGCGTAAAAATGAAAACAATCCTGAGCTTAGTCTTTGTTCTTTCTCATGCTCGTAAATACATGAGAATAAGTTACCGAGCTTAGTCTTTGTTCTTTCTCATGCTCGTAAATCAATGAGAATGTAACCGAGCATACTTTTATCACTTTTTGGGGCTCAACAAGGTTATACGAAAAAGGAACCCCCCTGGAGTCCTCTTTAAGCTCTTTTTAGACTCTCTAAACATGAAAAGATCGTCGAGCAACCTTGCTATTTTCACGCTCGATAAAGTATTTGAAGTAAGCGTCTAGTGAGCGATAATTTCTCTCTTTTTCGGTCTCGTCCAGACTATTTTACAAAAAAGGAACTGAGAGAGTTCTCTTTTAAGTGTTTTTCCAAACTCTATAATCTTGAAAAACCTTCGAGTTTTCTATCTCTGGACTCGTTAAACAAACATTGGCAGACCCGTGATGGGACTGAACCACTCCTTCCTAGGGTTCGTTAAACATACTCCAAGGGACTCATCCAAAGGATGAGCTTAAATTGACAAGCATATGTTATCCTCCTCAAGCTTGCATAAAAATAAAGAGGTACTCGCCAGAAATGGTGGGGGAAAAATTGGGAAAGAATTGTGTCTAAATATGTATTATGTGGGAGAGTCACTTTTGAACATGAAACCCTTTCACTCACCTTGTGTCTAGGTTGGAAAATCCACTCGTCTCCTGATCATATTCCTATAAGATTACAAATTGGTCTGTGATCTTTGTTGTTGAGTCAGTATTTCCAAGACAGTTGTCGTGTCGTCAATCCATTCAAAAAGATGTTCAACCCGAAAAGCCTTCTATTGCGTTGGCCATTTCTGCAGTCTTTAAGCCTTCTATTGTGCCGACCATCCTCGAGTCAGTCCTGAATCACTTTTACTCTGATCTACATCAAATCTTGTTACTTGTTTCATGTCATTGATGTGGGATACATTAAGGCCCTCCTGTGATGAGTCTTTTCCTGTCGACTTCAACTCATTATCTAGGAATTAGACTTAGAAACTAATTGGTACCTTGGAATTTGCATGCCTCAATGACAGGTTTCCTCGCTTTCGACAGTGGGTTTTCATAATTGATCCCTGATTGGAAGATTCTGCCAAGTGTTCAACTTCAGCTCATTTATTCACATTCGTTGGATTGTACTAGTGTACCTTGGGAGTCATTGACATTAATGGTGATTTCCCTCGCACTTGTTAACGATATACACTAATGATCGATAATCAAGTGGTTTCTACCATGCTCGACTTCAACACATGTATTCACATGGTTAGATTCGTACTATAGAGTGATGGAGATGAAGACCCTGGATATTTTCTGACAGATCCAGGTTGCGTTGGAGTATATTCAGTGTACTGTTGCATAGATCCACATTGTATGTCTGGT
>ML776853.1:1484039-1514664 GCA_009831015.1 Picea engelmannii | reverse complement strand
ACTTTTGTGCACTCTCTCATCCCTTCAAAGCTAGTACAGTTGCCACCGCATTCATGGAGACAGTTCAAAAGCTACATGGCAGACCAAAGATTATTGTAAGTGACAGAGATCCCATCTTCACTGGACATTTTTGGACATAATTAATTTCTTGTTTGGGTACTCAATTGGCTCATAGCTCATCCTATCATCCTCAATCTGATGGACAAACCGAGATAGTGAACAAATGTCTGGAAGGATACCTTCATTTCTTTGTCTCTGATAAACAAACAAAATGGTTCAAATGGTTACCCTTGGCAGAATGGTGGTATAACACTTCCTTTCATACTGCAACAAAAATGACACCATTTATGGAACTTTATCGATACCACCCTCCTTCCATCACTTCTTCTCTAAAAGAAAAATCTAAGGTACAAGCAGTGAAAGATAACATCGAGAATCAACAACAAGTTCTCCAAATCTTAAAAGACAACCTGACCATGGCACAAAATCGCATGAAACAACAAGCATATCAACATCGTAGTGAAAAAAGATTTGAAGTAGGGGATTGGGTATTTTTAAGACTACAACCATACAAACAGATGTCCCTAGAGCAAGCCAAGAAGGGTTTACATATTTTTAATAAAAATTCTTGGGTAGCAATGGCTAATTTTAATTACATTGTGGATGACGACATGATTCCTCACAGGAAATTCTTGGAGACATTCTCTCACTTTATTGGAAAAAAGGGTAACTAACATTATTCTTAAGATCATTAGCTTCATTATTCCCTTCCACAAGAAGGATTTCAACTTTCCTAGTTACTCAAAATTTGGTTCTAAAGAAGTTGTATTGTACCTCCCTGATATCACTTATAATATCTTCGTGGATGTTGTAATTCAAGTTGATTTTCTCTCTAGCAATTGGTTTATGTCAATTGAACTTGTCAAAATTGATCTAGGAGGATTCCCACAACTGATCCAAAATTTCCAGTGCAACTTGAATTGGATCAAACAAACACCATTTGAAAAAGTTACGTCCTTCAGAAGTTGAAAGGAAAAACAGGGGTGGAGGCTGACACATGGCACATCTAGAGGCTGACATGTGGAACACCCAGAGACTGACACGTTGCATACTCATAGGAAAAAATGTGGACTGATATTCAAATGACACATGGAAAAATATGAAGCTAGCACATGGACCAATGATAGGCCAACACATGGACCTTCTAGAAAGCTTATGTGGCATCAGGCATGTGGCGGTGGAGTATTGCATGGAAGAGTGCATTGAGATTTGTGCACAAGGTTTATATATGGGTGGTTATATATTTATCCCAACCATACATTATTATTCCAAAATGTATGACGTTAAACATGGAATTCAAATATAAACAATATGTTATATTTGGAATAAGATCCCACAAATTTTGAAACGACAAGAGTTGAACTCATGAACTTTCCCTTATAAAACTCCACGCTTTACCATTGTAACACAAGTCTGTCCTGTGTAGAATTATGCCCATATTTTCTTATAAAGTGAAGGACCAACAATATTTTTTATGGAGAAAAAAAGCCATATAGCCTTTTTAATTGTAGGAAGAAGCCAAGGAAAGTAACCAACAATACTCCTGCCCTGCTAGAATAATGTTGACAAAATTGTTTTACAGGCAGAAGATAATTTTTAATGTAAGAAGGTCATTTTGATGTACATTTCTCATCTTTTTAATGGATCAGTGTCACTATTGAATTGAATCCGAAGATGTTTCCCACGAGGGGTGAACTCCATTAACAACTTGTTGTTTTTGTCTTCTTTATTGCTATTTATTCTCCATTTATAGCCTTTTTAATAGTGGGAGGAAGCTAAGGAAAGTAACCAACAATACTCCTATCCTCCTAGAATAATGTTGAAGAAACATTTTTGTAGGTTGAAGATCCTTTTTGTTGTAAGAAGGTCATTTTTATGTATGTTTCTCATCTTCTTAATGGATTGGTATCAATGTTGAAGCGAATCCAGAGATGTAGCCCATGAGGGGTGAACTCCATTAACAAATTGTTTTTATTGTCTTATTTATTTCTATCTATTCTCCATTTCCTTCTTTTTAATTTCTCATTAAACTTTATTAAGTCCATTTAATTAATAAAGTTGCGGGAAATTACAATTAGCATAGCAAAGTCATTTTAAGCTCTAATTTAAGATCAAGTTGGTATAAGAGTAGGTTTGATCAAGGATTTGCAAGTGTTGGTTTTGAATTCTAACCAAGTCTAAGCTCAAGCGTTGAGAAGGATCACTTGAAGAGTACAATCTTGATATTGGTATGGGACACACATTCTAACAACAAGCAATGGAACCTGAAAAGGAAGAAAACCTCACTGAGTATGAAAGAACGTTTTGGCAAGATTTTTTTGACATGAAATCCATGGTGGAAGAGTTATACAGAGAACAAAGAAAGAATGGAAAAGGCCCTAGTCAAGTGAAAAATGAAGGATTCAGTGGTGACCCTCCTCCAAATCCTCTTCTTTGTACTTATTCTCCACCTCCATATCCATCTCCATCTCAAAAAGGGAAACTGGAAAAGACCGATTCCAAATTACCTTTGTTAAATTGGATGTAAAATTTGATTTGCCGATGTATAATGGTAAAATTAATGAAGAAAAGATAGATACTTTGATCAAGTAGATTAAAGTCTATTGCAAGGTTCATAGAATTGTGGATGAAGAAGAAAAAGTCTAGCTAGCTACTCTGCGAGTGGGAGGCACAACGCTGATATGGTGGGAGAGTAAGATTCAATAAGGTAAAGAGATATATTCTTGGTATGAGTTTACTTCTACATTAAAAAAACAATTCTACCCATTAGGACATATGCAACAAGCAATACTGGATTGGAAAAATTTAAGGCAAGGTAGAAAAAAAAATGTGCAAGATTATACACAAGAGTTTATAAAGAGGGAATTAAATTTGGTAATTCCTCTTTATATGCAAGAAACTCTTTTGAAGTATATTGGTGGGTTACATATTTATTAAGACATACCATTCTTATTTTTAACCTGACTAATTTTGATGAAGTTTGTGTCCAAGCTACTCACATTGAGTTAAGGGGAAAGAAGGTCCAAGATGACTTCTCAGTAAAAACCATTTCAGTTAGTAGAAGGAAAGAACAAAGGAAAGGGTAAGGAGAAAAGAAAAACTACAATTAAGAGGGAATATGACATACCTTGGTGTTTTCACATTGCAAAATGAAAGGACATAATGATTCTAGGTGTTGGAAGCTTCATCTAGGACTAAAGACAAGGTGGTTCAAAGATAAGAAGGGTAAGAAGAAGACTACAGATATAATCCAAGAGGACATTGGATCATATTCGGGTGATGAAACCAATATCATGGCCATTGTATTACAAGGTATATCTTATTATCCTATTTCTAGATATAATACTCATTCTTTAAACATTGAAATGATGCCTGATGAAAATAAAAGAAGTGAGCTATTTTATATTAGATTCATCTCAAAACTTACAAAGATTGATACACTCTTTGACAGTGGTTCACAAGATAATATTGTTTCAGAAGAAATTGTTAATACATTGGGACTTGAAACTAAGCCTCATCCAAAACCATATCCTTTAGGATGGGTATGTGAAGATGCTAAGTTGCAGGTATCTCAACAATGTAAACTCATATTTGAAATTACCTCTAGGTTCATCGTGATCAGGTAGAGTTATATTTTGTACCACTTGATATTTGTGGTATTGTTTTGGGAAATCCTTATTTGTATGACACAAAATCTATCTTCTATAGGGAGGAAAATAAGTACCATCTTGAAAAGGATGGGATTGAGTATATTGTAAGAGCCCATCATGTGAAGTCTAAATTTTATCTTTCTACTATAGGAAAAATGAAAATATTGGTAAATGGCAACAAAAATCTTGTACTCATGCATGTAAAATATAAGGATGATGATAAATCCAAAGCTTTCTTGACTCAAGACTTGCATGCCAATACTATAACTTGTACTAGTTTTGTAGTGATTCCTCTTATTTATTCTATTCCTCTAGAGCATCGTTCTACACTTGTGGAGATTCCATTAGCATAGGTTACCTACAAATCTTTATTGGTTGATGAAGTCCATTCAAATAATGTTGGGAAGTTATGCCAACTATGAGACATTGAAAATAAAGAGGCTTAACCAAAAAATATTGATAGTGCTTTAGGTAATTGTTGGGATATTTTATTCAATTTTGATAGTGAAACAACTAAAATGGTGGACACTTTTTCTGTGCATAATATGACCCATTGGATATCAACTTAGGTTGCATCGATGATATGCATATGGATGGTTTTATAATGTCATTGACTATTTTTGGAGTCAACATGTGAAAAATGAAAGTGAGGTCCTAAGGAAAGTGATGGATTTCCTTACATATAAGTCTAATATGGAAGAAGAAAATGCTATGTCCAAGTACTATGCTAATGTTCATTGTATTCAATTGGTATTGCTAGACTCAAAAGGAATTGTTGCAGAACATGTGCCGAGTTTTGTTGTGGAATTGAGAATGTTCTTGGCTTATGAATTGATTAACAATGTTTTTATATTTCTTGTTTATGAATATGGTGACAATATTGATAAATATTCATCTTTGAAGATACTATTTGTATCATGATGGATGGATACTGGATAAGTGAGGAAGTTGTATCCTCACTTTATTTCTGAATGAAATCAAAATTTTGGTAGTCCAAAAACTTCTTAGTGGGGAGGATTGATCTAGGAGGATTCCCACAACTAATCAAAAAATGATGGTCTAAAAAATTCATGAAAATGTCTTCGTGTTGAAGAGCTTGTCAAGAAATTTCCAATGCAACTTGAACGGGCTGAGATGAACACTGTATAAAAAAGTTATGGCCTTCGAAAGTTAAAAGGAAAAAAAGGGTAGAGGCTGATACGTGGCACATCCAAAGGATTACATGTGGCACACCCATAGATTGAAGCATGACAAACTCACAGGAAGGCACTGGACCAATCTTTGAATGACACCTGGACCAATGATAGATTGACATCTGTGTTGAATTTTTATGTGAGATGATATGTGAGATTGATATATTATTACAATGATGAGTGTTCCATATATAGAGAACATATGGTGACCATCCATGACAGGATGCATCCCTTGGATAAAAATAACTACTTATTTATTATATATATTTATACATTGTAAAATATCATGTCATATATATATATATATATATATATGGAATAATGTATTCTTGATGTTGTCCAAACATCAACACTCCCTCTCAACGAGGGAGATATTATTCATCATGCCAAAGCTTGTCTTTGAAGTATACAAACTTCACCCTAGACTCAAGACACCTATCTGTCAATCCTGGGAGATGTTTCTATCCCACCTGAACATAGGGGAAAATCCCTCTACGACTCTCCCTCTGAGCCAATTGAATCTCTCTAAGATTAGGCTCACTTTAGGTCAGTATGTGATAGCATATAACATTTCGAGTCTTTATCATTCCTAGTCAAATCAACATGACTAAGGAAAAATACTACACCTAGGCCATTCACCATAGGTACTGATCCATGTGGATATTGGTGGACACCCACCTATTCCAACTGGTTCCTTGTGTCCATTTTTCCTAAGCACCTTTTGGTCAAGTCTCTGGTCTCTGTTGGACACCAAGCTCACAAAATCCACTGCTTTCCACCCCTAAATCGATGGCCAAACAAAGGTCGTCAATCAGATGATTTTGCACATCCCGCACATGTACATTTCTAAGCATCCATGTGCATGGGACAATAGTCTCCCATATGTCCAACACAGTTACATCAGGGCTCTCCATAGTTCCACCAACCATAGCCCATTTCAGGTGGGTTTGAGATTCCAACCCTTGGGACCCATTGATGTTGCACTTCCTCTTGCCACCATATAGACAGACTCTTCCCCTGATCAGTCTATGATCGACAAAGCCACCATATTCATTGAGAGGATTCAACACATCCACCAACAGGTCCAAGAAATTTTGCAGAAATCCAATGCTAAGTACTAGAAATGCCATGATCAACACAGGGTACCACACCAGTTTCAGGTTGGCAACAAAGTCTGGTTACATTTGCAGAAGGAGCATATCACCTGTCCCCATCGAAAGCTTTGCCCACTTCAATATGGGCCTTACACTATCACCAAGGCTGTGGGTAGCAATGATTTTGAGCTCAACACTCCACCCTTCCTTGGTCTGCATCCAATATTCAATGTGGACCTCCTTCGGCCATATTTTCCATCGTTATTGGACACCTCCGAGATCGTTGAATAGATCACACCAAAATAGATCAAACCTGACTGCATGGAACAAGCATCCACTGACCAAATTGTGGACACACAGGTCAAGGGAACTCGCCAACAACATATCCAGATTTATCGGGTTGTCAAGGCAGGACAAATCCTACACCAAGGAAAGTGGCTCACCCAAGGCCAAATCCAATAGAAGTGTCCTCACCTGATGTGGGAACTCAATGCAATGGATATCATTTCTTCCTAAGGGGGGAGGATCGATCCAGGTGGATATTGGTGGATAACCACCTATTCCAACTTGCTCCTCGTGTCTATTTTTTTCCAACATGTTCTTCTGTAATACTTTGTAATTGTGGGTTATACACTTATAGGGATGTTTGAATCCCCACACATCCTCCAGGTGGATACAGGTGGCCTCTCTCCTAATCCAACTGGCTTATTTTGTATGTTTTCATGTCAACACATCTTGTTGTATTTCCAGGGCCATTTTGGAGCCCTAAACGTTTTTTTTTTTGCTCGCCATAGTCAAGCTATAGATGAAGTCAAATTTTGATGGTAGAATGTGTATCTCTCTGAAATACCTTTCCAATGGGCTATCACACACCTAAAACGGAGGTCGTGTGCAAAATTTACAACTCTGGGAAGTTGAGTTACACAATTACACCAACTTACCCATAGGGCCCACATGACTTTTGGCGTTTCACCTTCTAGGGTTAGGTTTTTGGATGTCTATGGTTTTGACATTCATGAGTAATATCAAAAAGGCCTCTAGAGCCTCACTGTAATGGATTCTTCTTAGACAGATGCGCATAGTAGCCACAACTCTTCTTAGAGATAGCTACCACCATTCGAGCAAGTGTTTCAGTTCTGCAGTTTTATAGTTTCAACCCATTTGAGTATTTAATAGAAGATATTGTTCATTAGATATTTGTGTTATTCTTCATATCTCTGTGTTTATTTTATTTAGTTTAATAATTAGTTCATTTCGCTCCTAAATATGGATTAGGTACACCTCTGTGAGTGAATGTCAACCCGTTGCTATCTGACACATGTAAAGCATCTCAAGCACCTTGAGTCCATATCAATCCTTGTCATTATCAAGGAAGGACTATTTCTGGTCCCATTTATCAAAATTACACCTTTTTGATAAATGCATCCTATCTCCCTTGGTATGCATCCCAATCTAGGAGAAGTTCCGCCTGATGCTTACTTGGGACATTGTGGCAAAAGATCTGTCACACATGACACTCCCATGTGGAATTCTAGAGGCTAATCCCTCTAGAAACACTAGGGTCAACTCCCCATAGTGCGTGATGTCAAGGTCAAATCCCTTGATGTGTCCTCATGTGCTCTCAACAAGGGACATTGGGCTATAAGCCCAAACCCACTTATCCCTCCCGGATAAGTGTCCTCACATATCAAATCAACTCAGTCACAGAGGAGTACGATCTGGAGAATGTCTCACGAAGTTGAAAACATCAACACTCCCTCCCAGTGAGGGAGGAATCCTCTACCACACCAAGTATTTCATGGAAGCACTCAAACTTCATCTTGGTGATGGGTTTGGTAAGAAAATCAACAACCTTCTCATCTGTAGGAAGGTACTGTACTAGTATTGCCTTCCTCTTCACCATGTCTCAGATGTAATGGTACTTGATCTCAATGTGTTTTGATTTGTCACAAAACACTAGATTCTCTAAGAGCTTCACACATCTCTGGTTATCATAATGAATAATGGTGGAATATAGCACATGTCCAAATAAATCTGCAAGGAGCTTGCGAAACCACATTGCTTTGTGAATTTCCACACTTAATGCAATGTAGTCTGCTTCTGCGGTGCTCAAAGCCACAAAAGGTTGTTTCCTGCTACACTATGAAACCATGGCAGATCACAAAGTGAATAAACACCCGAAGGTTCTCTTCCTACCCACTGTTCTCCCTGCCCAATCAGAGTCATTACATCCCTAAAATATCATGTCAATACTAGAAGTATATCTCATACCATGTCCAACTGTGCCTAATATATATCTCAACACATTCTTCGCAATAATCTAGTGTGTCTGTCTCGACTGACTCATAATTTTCTAAGTGCACTCATTGCATAGAGAGTATCTGGTCTGGTGTTAACCAGATACATCAATGATCCAATCAGTTTTCTGTATAGGGTTGTATCAATCTTGTCGGAATCGAAATAAGAAACACTTAGTTTCTTTAGATTCGTCACTCTTGGTGTATCCATGGGCTTAGAATTCAACATCCTAAACTTCTTCAGTATCTCAGTTATGTACTTCCCATGACTTAGGAAGATCTCATTAGTTCTCTTCCACACGTCTAGTTCCATGAAGTAGTGCATCATACCAAGGTATTTCATCTGAAACTCAGAGGCCAATGCATACTTGCATTCATCAATAAGGCTCTCTGTATCGGTGAGGAATAAATCATCAACATAGAGGACCAAAATCAGGGACTCACCATTAAAATTCTTGTAGTACAAGTTGGGATCAACAACACTTTTTTTGAAGCCCAAAATCATCAAGTGTCCATCAATCCTCGCATACCAATCTCGAGGTGTCTGCTTGAGTCCATACATGGCCTTCTTCAACCTGCACACATGAGACTCCTTCTCATGTATCATGAAACCATATGGCTTCTCAATGTATACTTCTTCCTTAATCTCTCCATTGAGAAAGGTTGTCTTCAAATCCATTTGATGTAGTCTCCAACCCATGGATGTTGTAAGGGAAATAATTGTCCAGATAGATGTGTATTGAGCAATAGAAGAAAATGTCTCCTCATAATATATTCCATGCACCTAAGAGAATCCTATATAAACAAATATCTCTTTGTGCTTCTTGATGCTCCTATCAGCTATGTGTTTGATCTTATATATCCACTTGGAATTTACTACAAACTTCCCTTTAGGTCTCAGAACAATATCCCACACATCATACTTCATGATGGAATGATACTCCTCTATCATGGCATCTCTCCATACTGGCTGACTAGATGCCTCCTCATAACAGAAAGGCTTAGAGTCAATGATGCGACTCATAGATTTGGCATAGAACGAATATCTCTGAGGTCTCTTTCTCTCTCGGAAGGTACTGCGAGGAGTTGCATGTCCTTCTGCCTCCTGCAGAGTTTTACGATCCCATGTAGATCTCTTTTGACCTACTACAATATCTCTGGGAACATGAAATGGAGCTACAGAATCAACGAGACCAATTGTATCAATAGGCTCAACTATCTCCCTTTGAAATGTTGGAGAGTGAGGGGGAGAAAGCATGAGTTCTTCCTATCTCTCACTATCAATATCCATGTGAGATCCTCTAGATCTCTTGAAGGATACCTCCTCTTCTGTATCTACTCCCTCTAACACTGAAGGTATCTCTTCCTCCTTCTCTGGAGGTAACTCAATCTCTGCTCCCTCTAGATGTAGTACTACCTCCCTCTCTGGGAGTGCCTCTACATACACTAGAACTACTGCCATGCCTGCTTACTCAACATATCATGGCTAGAATCATGTACTGGGACTATTACACTTTCTCCCTTTGAGTCTCATAATGTGTTTTTCCTCCTCTACTAGATCTATCACCTTAGTTTTGCTATAGTCAGTTTTGACTGGATATATCCATGATCACTAGAACTATCTCTGCTATTTGGTATGATCTAATCCTGGAGGTATACTTCTCCTGGAGACTTCATGTCTCTGAGCATTATGTCTGGTAATGTCTCTCCTTGACATCATGTTGGAAGGTCTTTCCCTCCATGTCTGAATCTATGCATGAGCCAACTGGCTCCCTGTTTTTAGGAGAAACCGGTCCAAAACAACTATTGCCACAACAACCATGTTTTTTTTCCCTATGTTTTTAACCATCACATTTATGGATTCTCCAAGTAGTTCTCAAAACATACTATCAACTTGTTCCCTTGGGGATGATCATGCTAAGTCATCTTGGACCATACTTGACATATCGAGGTTCCCTCATGAAACAAATGTCTAAGACATATTGAGGTTCCCTCATGGAACCAATGTCTCACAAGACATATTGAGGTTTCCTTGTGAAACCAATGTCTTGGTTCCTTCATCTGACCATCTGAGGCACGTCAGGATGAAGTCTACTTTCCCTCCTAATAGTCCATACAGGACCCTCCAAGGAGAATGTCTCATGATGCTGCATCAAACATCTCTAGGACACATCAAGGTTCCCTCATGGAATCAATGTTCCCCAAGACATGTCAAGGTTTCCTTGTGAAATCAATGTATTTAACATTTGTTCCTTCATCTGACCATCTAAGGCATGTTAGGATGAAGTCTACATTCCCCCCTACTAGTCCACAGAAGACCCTCCGGGGAGAATGTCTCATGATGCTGCCTCAAACATCAACACATTGACACAAGTTTCATGTGATCTCGACTAAGATTTAAAGTGTCCGTACCCATACATCTTGGGTAGAATACAACAATGGTGAGCCATCTCCAAGAGATAATCTCCCACCTTGCTAAGATGAAAATCCATTGCATGGAAACAACAATGCCCCTCAACCAGTCAAATCCATCATCCTCTGGTATTACGATTTCTCTTACCATAATCCATCCTAGTATAGAAAACCCTAGGAAAAATACAACACAAGTCACGACGAGGAAACCCATGGAAGAGATCGGAAAGGATCGGGCGATGATGCAATGAGGTTGGTGGGTCCTTGTCATGATCCATGACCGCACCGCATCCTCTTTGACTGCTTCTCACCAAACCATAGATTGGGGATTTCGATGATCCGATCTAGATAAGAGCACGACAATTCTCCGAGCCACTATATCATGAATTCTCTTTTTAGAAAAAAAACATATCCTAGAAGGAGGACGAGGAGCACGCAAATCATTATATGAATAATCAAATACAAAACTATCAGAGAATTCCACGGGATGTGATCATTGATCAAACATATGATCACTACATAAATCTCGTCAGACAGGTGAATGAAGACACCTGTGGCATTGATAGCCAAGGCCAACATGTCGTTCCACACATTTTAGTGCCCGAGTGGCCGTTGTCGGCCACCATGTTTCCAATGAAGATGCATGTAACAACCCTCGTGACAACACTTCCACTGAGTGCTAGGAACATGTTAGAAAAAATCTCCTGAGACATTTTTCTAGCAGACCGTATTGCATTTCCTTGGCTAGCAGATAGGTCGGCATGGAAAATTCTAGGATTAGAAGATTAGGTCCACGACAGTCGTCTTGAATACATAAAATCACTCTTCCTTTCCTGAAGCCAAAGATGGTGCCCATAATTGTCGGGCCAAGGGAGCATTCCGAGATGTCATGGCCTTCAACAGAGCCATCGGTCATGGATTGGTAGGATGAACCAAAACAAGTGACCATAAACTCCAACAAATATCTCAAAGATCTCCAACAACGAACATCCTTCTCACATTCCACAGATGTCGTTCGATCTATGATCTCCATTGTATTCTATTGAAGGAATATGATTTAGTGTAACAAAATGTAAGCGCTCTCTCTCATTTTTCTAGGCTTTCTCACGAGGGAGTCAAGCCCAGTCCCGCTCTGATACCATGTTGAATTTTTATGTGAGATGATATATGTGAGATTGATATATTATTACAATGATGAATGTTCCATATATAGAGAGCATATTGTGACCATCCATGAAAGGATGAGTCCCTTAGATAATAAATAACTACTTATTTATTATATATATTTATACCTTGNATATATATATATATATATATATATATATATATATAACTCGAAGAATGACTTCTCAATGTTGTCCAAACATCAACAATGTGGATCTTCTAGAAAGATTATGTGGCACTGGGCATGTGGTGGTGGAACATTGCATGACAATTATTATTCCAAAATGTATCAAGAGCTCGTTAAGAAATTTCCAACACAATTTGAACGAGCTCAAAAGAACACCGTATGCAAAGGTTATGGCCTTTAGAAGTTGAAAGACAAATAGGGGCAGAGGCTGACATGTGGCACATCTGGAGGTTGACACGTGGCACACTTACAAGAAGACACATGTACCAACCTTTGACTAATACATGGACCAATGATAAACCGACATGTGGACCAACCTTTGACTAACACATGGACCAATGATAAACCGACACGTGGACCTTCTAGAAAGCTTATGTGGCACTAGGCATGTGGTGGGGGAATTTTGCATGGCAAGAGTTGAACTCATGACCTTTCCCTTATAAAACTCCATGCCTTACCATTGTACCACAGGTTTGGCCTATGTAGAATTATTCCCAAATTTTCTTGTAAAGTGAAGGATCAACAATATATTGTATGGAGAAAAAAAGCCATATAGCCTTTTTAATTGTGGGAAGAAGCCAGGGAAAGTTATGAGCAGTACTTCTGTCTTCATAGAATAATATTGAAGACAAAGTTTTGCAGGTTGAAGATCCTTTTTTATATAAGAAGCCCATTTTGATGTACTTTTCTCAACTTTTTAATGGATCGGTACCACTATTGAGGGGTGAACTCTGTTAACAACTTGTTGTTATTGTCTTCTTTGTTCTTGTTTATTCTCCATTTCAGTTTTTTTAATTGCTCATTATACTTTATTAAGTCCATTTAATTAATAAAGTTGAGGGAAATTGCAATTAGCATAACAAAATCAATTTAAGCTCTAATTTTAGACAAAAAAAATTGTTTGTTAAAATCCGTTCACTTTTTCAACTAGTGGGAATCTTCATCTCAGGGAATGTGCTCCTCATTCCCACATTTCTCTTGGTATTCATGTTGACCAAGATTACCACATCTATTGCATTGTACTTGCTCTGAGCTATTGTTATATTGCATGTTTGTAGACAGTCTAGATGTACCAACATGTGGGGATAAGAGGACATGCTCTCAAATCACAAGCAAAACCATATGCATTTACATCATTTCTTTGAGCATATAAGCACACGACATTTGAAATCACCGCTTCTTAGAATTGGATAACTTCTACAAGCTAGAGATAGTGTTCGACACAAAAAGTTCATAGCAAGTACATCAAGAAACCTAAAATTTATGTTTGACACAAAAAGTTCATGGCAAGTACATCAAGAAACCTAAAATTTATGTTTCATATAATATAAACTTAAAATGTATATTACTATTGTTGAATTATTACATCAATATATATATTCAAGTACTTCATCATAGTGAAGGATTAATACTTTAACATTTAAGGATTAAAATATTTTATATTCATATATAACCTATGCATGTTTCATACAACTTATATTTTATCTCAATTAATAAATCTAAACTTAGTTTATAAACTTACTTTCTTTGTTTTCAATAATTAGATGATATGTAAAGGTGAGGAGAGGAGGAGATACCCACAATGGAAATTAATAAATGTGCATACAATGGCCAAGAACTTATAAATTTCGACCCATTAAAATCAATTAAAAGATATAGCATAGATACCTTTTAATATTTTGAAATATTTGTACTTTAAATAAATTTATAGAGAAATATATTCATACTTCAAAGTTAACATTGTCACATCATTACTTTTCAATCCATTAAAAAATCAAATAATAATATATAAAAATTAAAATATAATTTTATTTTCAATTAAATAAAATTAATATATAATATTTACACAACTACATAACTATGATAATATATTGAAATACGATAATGTCACATATCACATATTGTAATGTCTTCTCCTATAGTTTAAGAGGAGCTTCAACTACTTGCTATCAGATTCGGCCTCCACTTTTATTTAATGAAAAAATTGTTTCTAAATAACAGAGCAGCAACCGCGGCAGATGCATAAAAGACTGTATTCGGTGCTCCCTGAGTGGCCCTCCTTGTCAATGTAGCCACAGCAGGGATTGCTACTGTCACAATCAGTATTTCTCTTCCGTATGTTTCCACCAAATGTCTAGAGATTTTTCGGACAAACCCGCGGAATTCCTCATTTTTGTCCAAATCATATTCCTGCATGCAGTTGGTATCCACCCATTTTTAAATTTCACTTCTGCATAATCATTATCAAGTTATTTTCGAATTTTTTTTAACAGACGTTTTATATATAATAGAGACAACCATCCAAAAACATATAAATGCTTAAATCAATATTAAATTTCACTTTAAATTAAAAAAACTATCTAAATAATAATTAACTTATCAAATTTTTTGTAAAAGAATTTTTGGAAATAAACTGTGTAAATGTTTTTGAAACTTCCAAAGTTTCTTTTAGAGTGGGCACTCCACTCATTATTAGGGACAATAAAAGATTTTGCTGTCATGATGAGTGGTGGTCTATCATCAAAAACAGTAAAAACAAAAAAGATAAAACTTTGCCCAAAATTTTGATGATTTGAGTGTGTATGTTTTCACATTTGGTTATAATTTTTGAAGAATTTCTGGAAATAATCTGTGTAAATGCTTTTGAAATGTCCAACCTTTAGAGTGGACACTCCACCCTATTGTCCAAAAATTTCTGAAAATAAATTATGTAAATGCTTTTGAAACATCCAACGTTTAGAGTGGACACTCCATCCTATTGTCTAAAAATAAATTGTGTAAATGCTTTTGAAACTCCAACATTTAGAGTCATACAGTTTATTTCCAAAAATTCTTCGACAATTATAACCAACTGTAAAAACATATACACTCAAATCATCAAATTTTACTCAATCACTCCAGATTTCCAGATTAACAAGCATACGAAAAAAAATTGGCACCTGTATCATTTTCACCATGGATTCCTTTGACTGAGGAGCCCAATTGGCGCCAGGTATCTCGTTGATTTTCCTATTACAAAAGGAAAGAAAATAATAACCAGTCCAGGCTTGGGCCATGGCGTGCTTGCAGACACTTATTTAATGCCATATTGGTTTCAATTCTTATAGTGTTGAACGCAGAATACTTTGCGAGACCTACCATTGCAAGAAAGAAATAGTCCCTACAACGAAAAGGAAAAATACGTTTTAAGAATGCCTGGCCAGCAGGTTATTCTATAACCTCAGCATAAGACAATACTGTTCTGCCAACATTATGATGCGAAACACGCAAGACATGGGATACCATTCAGTTCTCATGTCTTATCCAAAATCAAAATTCATGCGATACCATTCTCAATTTTTTCCTTCCAGTTCTCATGTCTTTTCCATTATGTAATCACCGGAGTAATTCATACAAAAAGCCATACTAATAGTATTCTGAAGGGCTCTGCTTTGATTTGATTTGAGAGATAAATTCAATTCAATTTCAAAAACTAAGCCTAACAAGGGGAGGTCCCCCAAAATCACCCTAGAGATCCTTTATGATTATATGGAGAATGTGATTCCAGAGGAACCAATTCAGTTCCCTCCATAATCCTTCCTCTTCATTGTTCTAGACAATTGGCAGCCCCCCAACCAATTTCCAGTAGGCACTAGTGCTCCAGACACCTTCCATAATTGAGGAGAAATTCCCTGAGGAATTCCTCCACCTCGACCCCGAGGACACCACACAATTCAAATATTTAGGCGAGGTGGAGGCAGTGGAGGAGCACGAGACGAAAGAGAGGATTGGGACAACAAAGGATTCAAGCGAGGCAATGCCAGTCAGTGGCTTGGCGGTGGAGGGTGGCCCAGTCCCAACGCCACCACCACTCATGACAATCCCAGATCTCTGCCAGGAACCACTACCATTTTTCCATCCGGAGCAGCTAGCGCTCGTGTTTGAGCTCAGAATCCACATGGCAGATCAAATTCACCGTGACACCCTCATGCATCAACAAATTGATTTGTTGTACGAGACTTACTCGAATGCACCAACAACCTAGAGGTGTCTGACTTGCACCATGCCATTTGTTCTCCAACCTAGGAATGACCCTCTCGACGACGACCCCAACGACACAACCTCCGATGCAAACATGTAACTCAATGGTTTGGCTATCAGTTCGGCTCCTTGTGCTGCTACAACACAATTTCAATTTCATGTTCATGTCCTTGTTTTACAGTTTGACTATTAATTTCCAGTTTAATCTTCATGGTTGCTCTGTACACTGGTGCAAAGACTCAAATCCGCCACCTACTCTGGTTTCTGTTTGGCAGGGCAGATGGTGGATTGACAATTTTAACAATGACATCACAATCTTCCATCTGTTCCGGTTTCTGCTAATTTGGCAGAACAACTGGAAGACTGTTGCCATGTTCTTTTTTGTATTGAAAAAGTTTTAATAAGATTTTCCCTCTTTTTATTCACAAAAAAAAAGAGCTAGAAGAAAAACTAACCAACAATTTGACCCTTAGTAATATGGAAAACAAATTGAATATCAAACCCATCAAAGAGGAAATGAATAAGATAATCGAATTGGACCATGAGTGTAACAAAAGAGTCTTGAACCTCATAATTTTTGGTATAAAAGAACAACAGGAGGAGGATACACTATAAATAGTAAAAAGATAATTAAATTATAATAAATCACAAATTGATACAACTTACCTCATAGAAGCAAAGAGGCTAGGAACAATAATTGATCACAAAGATAGGTTGATCCATGTCAAAGTAAGTTGTAACGACCATAAATATAACATACTTAGTAAATCTCTGAGCTTAATAGGGTCGGGAATATTTATAAATGAAGATCTCATTCTTGAAAACCAAGTTGAATTAAGGAAGGAAGTTCAAAAGGTAAACGAAGCCAAGAAAGAAGGAAAATAGGCAATAATTAGAAATCAAAAAGCTATTGTTAGGGATAGAGACCAGAAGGATAATAATAAATAGGAATTTGGGACACTCGGGATCCTTTTTGTTAAAGTTTCTGTTATTATTAGGTTACTTTCAATTTACTAGATAACAATATCATAGATAGGATCACTGAGAGAAACACAATAACAAGAGTACACAAGCATTTATCCTGGGAAACCCTCAAGGGGAAGAAAACCCAGCAAAACTTCCTTAATATAGATAGGCAATACAATGCCAAGACAATGAACCAAGCAACACAAAAATTCCTCTCCCAAGGATGAGCCTCTCTTTCTCTTCCTTCTTCCGGCAACTGGTAACTGTATCTTCCTTCAATACTTGTGCACTAGATGAGTGAGCTGAGTGTGTGTCCAAATGAGGCACTGGCCTCTCTTATTTATACAATCAGGCAGGTGCTGAACAAGTGTCTTTTCACTAGCAGGGCTGACTTCTCATTCTGGGTGGTTATAACCACTTTAATATATTTTGGGGCCATATTTTCATTTAGCCTATTACAATTACGGTTTGACCAATCCACAAAAGCGGATTTGGTCAATTACAATGCCCGACATGATCAATCCACAAAAGGGGATTGATCTGATCAATAATAAATATATTTTATCTTTATCCACAAAAGGGGATAAAAATATTATTTGCAGTTACACAATATTTTAACACTCCCTCTTAACAAGAAGGATATTCTTTATCTTTTGACAGGTCACCAGATGTCAACATCAACTAGGCAACAACATCCACTGGATAACATCATCAACTGGGAAACATCGTCAACTGGGTAACATCATCAACTGGATAACATGAGACATCAATATAATCCACTTGGTCATCTGGCATCATGATCACTGGCTGGCATATCTATAAGTCATCAGAAGTTTTGTTCTCTTTATCTTCGCGCAGAAGATACTCTTTCTTTCTTTTGTCTTCACGCAGAAGATACTTCTTTCTTATATTCACACAGAAGATATAACACTCCCTCTTAACAAGAAGGATAAGAATATATTATAATAAATATATTTTATCTTTATCGACAAAAGGGGATAAGAATATTATTTGCGGTTACACAATATTTTATCACTCCCTCTTAACAAGAAGGATATTCTTTATCTTTTGACAGGTCACCGTATGTCAACATCAACTAGGCAGCAACATCCACTGGATAACATCATCAACTGGGAAACATCATCAACTGGATAACATGAGGCATCAATATAATCCACTTGGTCATCTGGTATCATGATCACTAGCTGACATATCTATAATTCATCAGAAGTTTTGTTCTCTTTATCTTCGCGCAGAAGATACTCTTTTTTTCTTTCATCTTCACGCAGAAGATACTTCTTTCTTATCTTCACACAAAATATGTCTTATCTTCACACATAAGATATTCTATGAGTTTTGCCTTTTCTTTTATGTTCCCCCTTCTCTTGTAGTCATATATCTCACCCATCCACTGGGGAGGACTACTACCATAGTGTTAAGTACCTATACCAGGTACTTAATTATATTCATCCCTGAGGCCCTCCATAAGAAATCTTTCATGCATGTTATTCAATGAATCTTGAATACTACAAAAACTATCATTGAGGCCGTCTGTGAGACTGTTTGTGAGGTTGTCTGTGAGGCCATGTGCAAATGTATCCAATGTGTGAAACAATTGGACTTTGAATGATTTAAGAATTTCTTTTAAGTTTTGAAAAGAAATATCCATTTGAGCACCCTATGAACCCTTCGGTCCCGCAGCCGTCATGAAAAAACCCCCAAAAAATAGAACAATAAGTTACAATAGAAAATCGCGGTTTTTTCTGAAAAAACCCTAAAAAACTGTTGAAGTTAAAATGCTCATAACTTCACTTCCCGGACTCCATTTCGGCTGATTTTTTTTTTGAAATTGGGTGAAATTGTGAGAGGAACTCAGATATGTAATTTTTTTGAGAAAATTCGGTCTCCAACTGCTACAGAAATAAAAACAAATCGCGCCGCCGTCCGCAGAAAAAACCCTGAAAATTTGCAGATTTTAAAACTTCAATATCTTGACTTCCCGGACTCCGTTTCGGACGTTTTTTTTTTTAAATTGGGTGTTTTTATGAGAGGAACTCAGATATACAACCCTTTTCTGCAATTTTTCCACAGAAATATACCGAAAACTTCAAGAATGTCGCGACTGTTTTTTTTTTTTTTCTCCGAAAAAAAAATCTGCAAAAATAAAAAATATTTCCCCACAATGTATGCCCAGGGAAAGTGCTCTGATACCATTTGTTAAGTACCTATACCAGATCTGCAAATATACTTCAGAAATAACCAAGAATAAACCATAAACCATTCACCATAATAATGAACACAAGAAATAGAGAAAACCCTTGAGGTAGGGTAACACCATATATTAATCCTTATGGAAGGATAAAACTCCTCAAACAATCATTTCTTGTACAATCACAATATTCTTCAATATGTTTCATTACATTGCCTAGACTTATTTATATAGCTCTCCCTATCTCCTAGAAACCTTCTAGAGAGCCTTCTCACATTTATTACATCCAACTACCATAGTGGGCCTTTATTAATATAGTGGACCTAGTCCACCTTACATTGAATGATCACATTCCCATATATTAAATGACTTCCACTAATAACACATAACTACATTCCCATTGGGTACCTCCCTAAGTACCCCATATTACCTCCCTAGGTATACCACACATATCTTCACTCCTAGTCATCCCACATGAATTAGAGAAGCTAAGATGCTAGCCTGGGCAAGACTAGATTCCCTTTCCATGATCCACGCAGGATCACGACACAAACCTCAAGAGCCAACTAACCATTCCACATGGTCAAGGTTTGTGTTCTAGGCTACTCCATCCTTGGCCAGAGGAGAGTATCTACCCACTGCCCCTTGGAGAAACATCCACAGTCCTCTCTATGAGGGTGGTCACACCTCTCTTTACGAGGGTAATCTAGCATGTTCCTAGAATATCCAAAACTCAACACTTGGACATAGGCCAACCTTGGAAAGTTTCTCATTCCCCTTCTCTACGAAGGTCCCTTCCTTCTCTATGAAGGTCTCTTCTCTTTCTCCTTCTCTACGAAGGTATACCTATGGGATTGCTCATTCCTTCTCTACAAAGGTCTCTTCCTTCTCTACGAAGGTCTAGCTATGGGATCCAAAAAAAATCTCTTGTGGTCCAAAATCTTTCAATGGTATAATACCATGCTACCAATCTGCTGGGCACCATCCATCTACTGGATAAATTTCATCTTGATCAAAATATATGGGCACGATCCATCTTCTTTCCTAACTGCATCAAATAACGATCTTCCATTTCGAACTCGGAGACATAGCTCCCTCTTGCACCAAACTGATAGTTTATAATCATCATCCTTGAAGTTCTCTTTTGTAATATCTTGGGTGCCTTATTGAGTTCACATATTTCTTTTTTTCTGTCTTCATACTAGATCAACCTCCTCCCTCTGCATCTATAAGAACGGTACTGGAGCAACCTGTAGTTACCAACATCTCATCCACTATATCTGAGTATCCATCTTTTTCTTCATCTTGAATATTTTTTCTCTGCATATTTAGGAGCCTCCTGCTCCTATATAAATACTGGATATTGTCTGTCTTTACTGATTGTCATCATATCATATGTCCTTCTCGTGCTGTCTAACTTATGAAAATCACGACATAAGTTCTTTCTTCCGAGACTTGTAAACTTACTTACAGTATCCTTTCTTTGTCACTCTCATGAGTGATCATACATGAAATAAATATTTTATCTCTTTCTTCATCCTCTTCTTTGATACTTCCTTCATAAGTCTGCATAGGCACTGAAATAAAACGAGGTTAATTAACATTCTCACAAAAAACTAACTTGTAATTAGAAGGTATTAAAGTAAACAAGATACTAAAAATAAACATGAATACTTATCTTTTGTTTTTGTGTGGGGAGGCTCTACGGACTCCACCATTTGCTTTCTTTCTTCAGATCAACTATCTTCAACTTAAAGTACATAATCCATAATTTCTGCTAGATCTTTCTTTGAGGGAGGAGATTCCTCTTCTTCTGCCACATGTGCTTGATACTTTCTTTTTCCTTTTCCTTGAGGACAATCATAGGAAAAGTGTCCCAACTTTTGACAGTTGTAGCATCTGATCTTTAAAACATCTTTCGTATTGTTTGGAACTCTTACGTAGTTAACTTCTTTATTGTTCTTCCCGAAGGAACTTATTTTGTTCTTTTGAGATGTAAGAGCTTCCTCTTCATCCACAATTAATCTCTTATGTTAGTTTGCAAGTCTAGATTCTTCGTGTGTGCAATCTGCCCATAACTTATCAAAATTGGGTAACTTTCTTCTTGCACACAATCCTTGAACAAAAGGAATCCAAAATATTGGAAACCCATTTAGGGTTGTGGTTACAAGTTATTTTTCACTAATGACATCTCCAATAGATGCAAGCTGATATCTGATCTAAGAAATTCTCATAAGATAGGATGTGACAGATTTTGAGTTGTCCATATTCATATTACGAAGTTGTTTTCTTAAGGTAAGATTCTGTCTAATGTCTTTGATTTCATATAATCTGTTGGGTGATTCATATATTTGCCTTGTTGTCTACAGTTCAGATATATGAGGGATCAAGCAATATTTTACTGAATCTGACATGATTCTCTTTGCTTTCTTTTCATTCTTGTTATGCTTGGTCTTTTGCTCTTCTTCATCTGGTTCTGGTACTCCCACTGTAACATGTTCTAGGAGATCATTCTCATATAGAATCATCTGCAACCTATGCTTCCAATATCTAAAGTTTCTAGATCCTTCCATCCTGTCTTCTACCCTCATGCGGGTAGCCATTCTTTCTTGCAGTAGAATCCCTAGCCCTCCAGGCTATAGAAATAATAAAAAAATAAAATTTCTTGGATCTGAAAATTGAACTCACCAAAAGATGTGCTGGACTGAGGCGAGTATGCTGGTACAACCAGATTTTTGAAAATCCAAATTTTACCCCTTCAAACTTGATCTGCGGATTTCTTGACTGGTGCTTCTGGTTTTCTGGTACTCTGGTACGTCTGGTACTTCTGGTACTCTGGTTTTCTGGTACTTCTGGTACTTTTTGAAAACTAAGGTTTCACTTTCTGGGAGATCCAGCCACTGAAAATGTGCGCTGAAGATGCCAAAATGTTCCTTGAGGCAGGACACACCTTTCTAGATGGATTTGGGGCTGAAATTCTTCTTCAATAAAAATCCCTAATTTTCTTGTACGACAACAATGATGTTTTTCTTTTTCCTGTGAAAGATTCTCTCTTCAGCTTAGCTTTGATACCATGTTAAAGTTTCTGCTATTATTAGGTTACTTTCAATTTACTAGATAAAAATAACATAGATAGGATCACTGAGAGAAACACAATCACAAGAGTACACAAGCATTTATTCTGCGAAACCCTCAAGGGGAAGAAAACCCAGTAAAACTTCCTTAAGATAGATAGCCAATACAATGCCAAGACAATGAACCAAGAAACACATAAATTCCTCTCCCAAGGATGCACCTCTCTTTCTCTTCCTTCTTTCGACAATTGGTAATTGTAGCTTCCTTAAATACTTACGAACTAGATGACTGAGCTGAGTGTGTGTCCAAATGTGGTGCTAGCCTCTCTTATTTATACAATTTGCCATGTGCTGAACAACTGTCTTTTCACTGGCAAGGCCGACTTCTCATTCTGGGTGGTTATAACCACTTTAATATATTCTGGGGTCATCTTTTCATTTATCCTATTACAATTAGGGTTTGACCAATCCACAAAACGGGATTTGGTCAATTACCAACCATCTTAAGATTAGTAGTTTCGTATAAATATAACTTTTCAAGACTAAGAGAGGGATTTTTTCTGGAGGATATTGTAAAGAGAAAATTTCATTTTTCCATAATTAATACAATATAGATTGAAGATTCTAGATCTTGTCAAGCCTGAGTTATGTGTTTCTCTGTCATTTCATCTTTTATTTCATACCTTCGTTAAATGCTTTCATGATGTAACTTCTATTGTGGCGATTGAACATTCAGATTATCTAACTGCTTGTAGTTTTTCCTCTATATTAGCTGTCAACGGGTATAAGATCTATGAACGTTTTAGAACTCTAAAATTATATACTTCTTCAAAGTTATCATCCCTCTTTCTCTTATTAGCATAAAAGGAGATTCCTCTTTAATTGATGCCTCATTTTTGTTATACAACTAGATATTTCTTTTTCTTTCTTCATTCCATGCACTGTCTCTTTTAAATTTGACTCAGATACTAGAAATGACCTTCATTTCTTTTATACTATTGATTCAAAATTGGGAAGTTTTATTTTTATTATTTCAAACCAAAAATTTGCGACCCTGGAAAATTCTTTTGACTTACAAAAAGGAAATCCTTAGCTTTCATGACTGTTCCAGTTACCAGACAACCTAATATAGAACCCAGTCTATCATATCAGACAAGCATCATGTTAAAACTATTCAATACCATCTTACAAACAACAAATACATGGGTAGAACTTGAACGTTCATGGGCTGTGATTGAAAGGGATATTAGCATCCAAGAACAATGGGAAGCTAGACAAAGACAGTTAAGGAACCAACCTTGATCTTACTTTCCATTAAACTGATCTTTTTACCCATTATCTATCTCTACCTTTTCATATGCCTTGACGGTGTACTTTAGAGCTTAAAGTATAAACTCAGGAACAACATATTTTTGGCGCCATTGTCAGGGACAAAGAAACAAATCTTTTCCCTGGGAAGAACGACATTGACACTTTCTTTCTTCGATAGTGAAAAAAGATCGAAAAACAATATAAGGCTACCTTTATCTTTCACTTGACGACTCCATGATAAGTAAACTGGATACTAGCCAAAAGAACACTAGAAAGAACCCAAATGACAAGAAGACCTCGCCATTATCTGATCCTGAAAATATTTTAAATCAAGAAGATCCTTTAGACAAATAGTTTCAGCGACACATACCATCTGTCAACCAAATTCTACATGGTCGAACGTCAAAGGAAGACTTGAGAGATCCGTCTCCCTCCCCCTCACAATCGATACATTTTCTTTTACCAAAGTGCACACCCCTACTACCATGCACTCTGACGAATGCCCTGTGTATCCTGATTTAATACCCATTGATTCTCCAATATATTTGTCTTACAAGTATGGAGAAACAAGTTCTTTTCATATTGGGCCTTCTTTCTCTAGTTTCCTATGCCTTGACGATCATTTCCACACAACCTTTCTGTCACATTCCATCACAAACCAAAATCTACTCATCTTCTGTGAGCTTTCTCCTCATACACTTTGAGTTTCAGCCTCAAATCCATCAATGGTTGTGCATGGAGGTGTGGGGGCTAGAGGCGGTGTTGTAGGTGGTGTCGCAAGGGGAGCGACAGGTGGCCAAGTACCAATCCCTGGAATTTTCTCTAAGGTGGCTACCAAATATGCCCCTCTTGTCCTCCCAGTTCCCCTACATGACCTTCCAGAAAATTACATGAAAAATCTCCCAAAATTCACAGGGGAAGGCGATTTGACCGCACAAGAACACATCAATTTCTTTGACCAATTTTCTGGCATCCTAGGACTTGAACACAAAGATGTCTACTCTAGACTCTTGGTACAAAATTTCGAAGGGTAGGTAAGAACCTGGTTTCGATTCTTGGCAGTAGGATCTTTAAGGTCATATGATGCACTCAAAAGTGCTTTCATTAGACAATGGGGAGAAAGGAAAGATCACCTCTATTATCTAACTGAATTAGGGGCTCTTATAAAAAAAAAATCTGAATCAGTTCTCAAGTTCACCCAAAGGTTTAATAAATTGTATAATAAAATTCCCATCGAGGTCAAACCTTCTCAGCCTGCAGTGAAAGTAACTTTCGCTGGAGCTTTCGACCCTGATTTCGCCCTACTATTAAGAGAGAGGAGATCAGTAGACGTCACCAAGATGCAATATGATGCCCTAGAAATTGAATCATACATGATGGCTTTAGGAAAGCTAAAATCCAAAATGGAGATTGGAAACAAAGAAACCAGAAGGTACAAAGAACAAGAAGGATCTTCTGGGTTAGGAAGATCTTCAGGAGACAAAACGGATGACATGGCTAGGATAATTAAAGAACTATCTAATAAGATTTCAAAAATGGAATTAGACCAAACAAAAAATGACCATTTTCCCATGAAGTATTTCATAAGGAATCCCAATCCTCAAGCCCCACAAAGATAGATTAAGAATGAGGATCAAAAAATCTCAACCCCCTTCAAGAGTGAAAACTTCATTGGAGAGGAAGACTTAGAAGATTTCAAGGAATTAAAGGAAGATATAAACAATCTGGGTGATGATGACCTGCAACCCTATTTATCAAGACAAGATTATGAAAAATTCTTAAATAAAGAAAATAGATTGGAAAATGACATAAACAACAATACTTCTGAAGATTTGACCTACCAGGGTATTGCAAATGGTATAATGGCTGAGCTTCACCAGAAGTACAATCTAAGGCCTAGAAACAGGAGTCTCACAATCGTCCAAGAGAAAAATATCTTACCGAGGAGCGAGATAGACGAGATGGTTTCAAAAAATGCTGAAAAGCAGAATGAAAAAACTAACATAACAGACACTCAGCCTACCAAGACTTAGGTCGCTGAAACACCCATAGTCAAAACACAGAAAGTGAAAGATTCTGCAACTGAAACAAAACCTTCACCACAAAAGAAAGCTACTAAGAAGGGGATTGAAGCCCAAACCATAGAGAACGAAAAAATTGCGGTGAATTTTAATCTGGAAAATGAAATCAATAAAATCAAGATCCCCATACCTCTTGTCGAGCTGGAATAAACCTAATCTACAGAAAACAAATTGCCAAGATGATTATTTTTTCAGAAGACGAAAGCCAAGCCGATGTCATTAACTTAGAAGTTGACAAACCGAACATAGTTTTTGGTCCACATTTCAAAGGCACCAAAGACATTGTTGCCCCCTTCTATATCATGTTAACCTTGTTCAACCAACTACTCCACAACTGTATGCTCGATTCTGGAGCATCCCACAATGTAATGACTAAATCCATTATGGATAAATTGGGTCTCAAAATCACTAGGCCTTATGGAGATCTATATTCATTCGATTCAAGAAAAGTTAAATGTATAGGCATGATTAAAGATTTAGTGGTAAATCTGGCACAAATACCCGCAAAAAGCATTCTCATGGATGTAGTGATCGCCGATATCCCTCCAAAATATGGTATGCTATTATCCAGATCCTGGGGCGCCAATCTAGGGGGATCTCTCCATCTTGACATGACATATGCTACGATTCCAGTTTTCGAAGGACAGTTCATGTGCCTGTACAAAGAAACTAGGTTGACATTCATGGTAAGTGATCCACGCAACCCAAATAACCAACCTGTATATATTGTAGATCAAGATTTAGGTAATTTTATTTTATCCATTGATGATGATATTGATTTAGGTATAGATGAAATTTGTACAGAAGAAAAAACATAAAAAGAAAAAATTAAAAAAAATGTATATAGCACTGGTGTGTGGAAGATGTTTTTTGACGAAGCTTCATCCTACTTTGGAGCTGGAGTTGGGGCACTCCTTGTGGCCCCTGATAATCAATTCATAATCCCCTTTTCCTATAGACTACAGTGGAATGTAGACCACACTAATAATGTATGTGAGTATGAAGCCTTAGTGTTAGGGTTAGAAGACACTAGGAGAATGAAAATAAAAAACCTCGAAATCTTTGGTGACGCCGAGCTAATAGTAAAAAAGGTAAACCAACAGTACTAGGCCAAACATCCTAGGTTGAGGTCTTACAAGAATTGCATCTGGGATCTGATCGAAAATTTCTTCTGCAATGTCAATGTCCACTACATTCCAAGAACTGAAAACCAACAGGCTGATGTGTTAGCCGAAATAGCCTCAACATTCACACCTCCCACCGCTTTCAAAGTAAAGTACCATATACAAATGAGACACCGACCTTCCATATCAAATAACATACAACACTGACAAGTTTTTGAGGACGATGAAAAACTGTGAAATTTTTTAGAATCAATAGACAAGTTTTCTGAAACGCATGCCGACCAAGAAAACCAAAATGATCCTGTTTGGATCATGCAGGAAGGGGAAGACCCCCAAGAATTCCATGACAAAATCGCCAATCATCGAATGCTTATTCTAAAAAATAACCAGATCCCCAAGGGCCTGATTCCCTTAGAAAGGTTATTTAATCAATATGATATCCCTTTAAGGTCCACTTTACAACCTCAGCCTGAAGAGGTCGAGGTCAGTGATATAGGTACCAAAGAAAACCCTCGGTTAGTAAAAATATCCAAATACATGTCCCCAGAAACCAAAAGTAAATACGTTGAGTTTCTTAGGAAATATAAATATGTTTTCTCTTGGTCTTACGACAAATTGAGAACTTATGATACTTCTATAATCGAACATAAAACTTCTTTAAAACCTGGTGTCAAGCCTTTTAAACAAAAACTCAGATAGATAAACCCTATCCTGCTACCAGTAATAGAAAAATAAGTCAAAAAACTCTTGGACTCCAAAATCATCATCCCACTAAGATATTCCGAGTGGGTGGCTAATTTAGTCCTAGTAAGAAAGAAAAATGGCAAAATCAGACTATGTGTTGATTTTAGAAACCTGAACCGATCATCACTTAAAGACAATTATCCATTGCCTAAGATGGACCACGTTTTAGAGAAAGTAATTGGAGCTAACAAAATGTCAATGATTGATGGCTTTTCAGGTTACAATCAGATCACTGTACACCAATATGATAAGGAAAAAACCACTTTCACTACCCCTTGGGGTACCTTCATGTACAATAAAATGCCTTTCAGTTTGATGAATGCATGGGAAACCTTCCAGCGAGCCATGGACATCTCCTTCATGGGTGAGAGATATAAATTCGTTGTTATTTATCTCGATGATCTGATTGTCTTTTCAAAATCTGATGCGGAACATATAGTACACCTGAAGCAAACTTTCGAGAAATGTCGTAAATTTGGCTTGTCCCTCAATCCCAAAAAATCTCATTTCGCTATGCAGGAAGGTAAGCTATTAGGTCATATAGTGTCTAAAGACGGAATCAAAATCGATCCCAAAATAATTGAAGCAATATACACTATAAATATCCCTAGAAATGTAAAAGAAATTCAATCTTTCTTAGGAAAAATAAATTTCTTGATAAGTTTCATCCCTAACTTCGCCGAAATTGTGAAGCTGATCACATATATGTTGAAAAATAATAGTGAGATGAAGTGGACAAGTGAAGCCAAATAATATTTTCAACAAATCAAGAAAGTTATCAGGGAAGCGCCAGTCTTGGCAAGTCCTGATTACACAAAAGAATTTCTGATTTTTTCCTTCGCTTCTGAACATACTATTGCAGTTGTATTGTTACAGAAAAAAAAAGGCTTTGAACAACTCATTGATTTTTTCAATAAAAGTATGAGAGATGCTGAGTTGAAATATAGTATACTAGAAAAACAAGCTTACGCAATGGTAAAGTCTCTCAAGGCCTTCAAAACACGTGTATTACATTCAAAGATCATAGCCTATGTTCCTACCAGCTCTGTCAAAGACATACTAGTTCAGCCGGATAGTGATGGGAGAAGAGGAAGACGGTTGGATAAGATTTAGGAGTTTGATATTGAAGTCAAACCAACAAAAATCATTAAAGGCCAAGGTCTTGCTAAATTGTTAGCCGAATCCAACTTGTAGGCACTCGGTATAAATCAGCTACAAGAAGACGAGGATTTCCTAGAGATAAATGAACTCCATTTCGCTACACCTTCGGATGAGATAGAAGACATGTTTTCTTCTTCGATCTGGTACCACGATATTGTTTCTTACCTATTGACTCTTCAATGTCCCAGTGAACTAACCCCATATAAATCTAGGACACTAAAACTACATGCTATAAAATATTATATTATAGATGAAAAATTATATTGGAAGGATCCCCTGGGTTTCTTGCTGAGTTGTTTAGTCGAGACCGAAACTGAAAAGGTTATAGATGAGTTACATGAGGGAATGTGTGGAGGACACCATGCTTGGCGAGCCACAACTTATAAAATAGTAAGAGCTGGATATTACTAGCCCAAACTTTTCACAAATGTAAACACCAAAGTCCGAACTTGCGTTCCCTGTTAGTTGTTTACAGGTAAACAAAAAGTCCCAGCTTTACCTCTAATTCCAATTAAAACCGAAGCCCTTTTTCAACAATGGGGTCTTGATTTCATCGGAGAGATTCACCCACATTCTAGTGCTCAACATAGGTGGATTCTAACCGCTACGAACTATTTTACTAAGTGGGTGGAAGTTATTCCCACAAGAAACACAACCAATGCAGTTGTAATCAATTTTATAGAAGAAAATATTTTATCCGGATTCGACCGTCCCCGAAATATAGTCACCGACAATGCACAAGCATTTAAATTGATGTCTATGATAAGCTTTTGCCAAAAATTCAACATCATATTAGGACACTCCACATCTTATTATCCGTAGGGCAACGGTTTAGCTGAGTCATCTAACAAAAGTCTGACAACTGTGATCAAAACAATATTGACTGAGAACAAGAAGATGTGGCATATCCATTTGAAATATGCTCTATGGGCCAACATGATAAGTACCAAAAGGGCAATTGGAATGTCACCTTTTCAGATGGTATATGGCACTGATGTTATTTTACCAATCAATCTTTCTTTGCCAGTAATGAAAATTTGGCAAGATTCAAACGAAGAACATAATGACATTACCAGGAGAGCAAACCAGCTAGTCGAAGTCCAAAAAAATAGAACATAAGTAAACGAAAAGTTGCAGAGATATCAAGATAAGATGAAGGCTTTATTCGATCAAAAGGCTAAGGATAGATATTTCCTCCCTGGAGATTTGATACTAAAATGGGAATCCAGAAGAGAAGACACTAGAAAACACGATAAGTTCGATTCGATTTGGTCTAGCCCCTATAGAGTCTCGGCCTCAAAAGGAGAAAATTCCTTTTCATTAGAAAATATAAATGGAGACATTTTGAGTGCCCCTGTAAATGGGCGATACCTTAAACACTACATGCAGTAATATGTTTTTGAACTTTCATTGTAAATACCGGTTTGTTTTCACGTTTTCTTTATAGTTACATTGCTTTCGGTAAGATTAAATAATAATAATAATAATAATTATTATTATTATTTATTTAAGATTCTTTAGAAAATGCAAATACAAAACAATTCAAATATAGCAGTTCATAAAATCGGTATGAGTGTTTGACAGTTATCAGGTCATTTTATTCACAGGAAAAGCGTCAAGGACCCAAAGATCAACTATACTATAGGGGTAATCTGCATGAATAATCATGATAAATACTTACTAAAAAGGTAATAAGTAAATAGTCTTATGGCTGTAAATACAACGAGCTACTAAGGTATGAACTCTGACCTGGGAACCTGAGTTTAAAATGTCTTAAGAGGTACAAATGAATGAGACACAAATTTTCACGACAACAACAAACATATATATATATATATATATATATATATATATATATATATATATATATATATATAA